>WNWK01014270.1:0-51957 GCA_009830355.1 Cherax destructor | reverse complement strand
GAGTCTCCTCTCCCTGGTCATTCCCAAGTGAGTCTCCTTCCCCTTGTCATTCCCAAGTGAGTCTCCTCCTCCTGGTAATTTCCAAGTGAGTCTCCTCTCCCTGGTCATTCCCAAGTGAGTCTCCTCTCCCTGGTCATTCCCAAGTGTGTCTCCTCTCCCTGGTCATTCCCAAGTGAGTCTCCTCTCCCTGGTCATTCCCAAGTGAGTCTCCTCCCCCTGGTCATTTCCAAGTGAGTCTCCTCTCCTTGGTCATTCCCAAGTGAGTCTCCTCCTGGTCATTCCCAAGTGAGTCTCCTCCCCCTGGTCATTCCCAAGTGAGTCTCCTCCCCTGGTCATTCCCAAGTGAGTCTCCTCCCTGGTCATTCCCAAGTGAGTCTCCTCCCCTGGTCATTCCTAAGTGAGTCTCCTCTCCCTGGTCATTCCTAAGTGAGTCTCCTCTCCCTGGTCATTCCTAAGTGAGTCTCCTCCCTGGTCATTCCTAAGTGAGTCTCCTCTCCCTGGTCATTCCTAAGTGAGTCTCCTCTCCCTGGTCATTCCTAAGTGAGTCTCCTCTCCCTTGTCATTCCTAAGTGAGTCTCCTCTCCCTGGTCATTCCCAAGTGAGTCTCCTCCCCCTGGTCATTCCTAAGTGAGTCTCCTCCCCCTGGTCATTCCTAAGTGAGTCTCCTCGCCTGGTCATTCCTAAGTGAGTCTCCCTCCTGGTCATTCCTAAGTGATTTCTCCCTGTCATCCATGAGTCTCCCTGGTCATTCCTAAGTGAGTCTCCTCTCCTGGTCATTCCTAAGTGAGTCTCCTCTCCCTGGTCATTCCTAAGTGAGTCTCCTCCCTGGTCATTCCTATGAGTTCTGTTAGTCTCCTCTTCCCTGGTCATTCCTAAGTGAGTCTCCTCCGTCATCCTTGAGTTCTCCTGGTCATTCCTAAGTGAGTCTCCTCCCTGGTCATTCCAAGTGAGTCTCCTCTCCCTGGTCATTCCTAAGTGAGTCTCCTCTCCTGGTCATTCCTAAGTGAGTCTCTCTCTTCCCTGGTCATTCCTAAGTGAGTCTCCTCTCCCTGGTCATTCCTAAGTGAGTCTCCTCTCCTGGTCATTCCTAAGTGAGTCTCCTCCCTGGTCATTCCAAGTGAGTCTCCTCTCCTGGTCATTCCAAGTGAGTCTCCTCCCCTGGTCATTCCTAAGTGAGTCTCCTCCCTGGTCATTCCTAAGTGAGTCTCCTCTGGTTTCAGGGTCTCCCTGGTCATTCCTAAGTGAGTCTCCTCTCCTGGTCATTCCAAGTGAGTCTCTCCCTGGTCATTCCGTGAGTCTCCTCCTGGTCATTCCTAAGTGAGTCTCCTCCCCTGGTCATTCCTAAGTGAGTCTCCTCTCCTGGTCATTCCTAAGTGAGTCTCTCCCTGGTCATTCCGTGAGTCTCCCTCCTGGTCATTCCTAAGTGAGTCTCCTCCCCTGGTCATTCCAAGTGAGTCTCCTCCCTGGTCATTCCTAAGTGAGTCTCTCCTGTCATTCCTGAGTCTCCGTTCCTAAGTGAGTCTCCTCTCCCTGGTCATTCCTAAGTGAGTCTCCTCTCCCTGGTCATTCCCAAGTGAGTCTCCTCTCCCTGGTCATTCCCAAGTGAGTCTCCTCCCTGGTCATTCCTAAGTGAGTCTCCTCTCCCTGGTCATTCCCTAAGTGAGTCTCTCCTGGTCATTCCAAGTGAGTCTCTCCCTGGTCATTCCTAAGTGAGTCTCCTCTCCCTGGTCATTCCTAAGTGAGTCTCCTCTCCCTGGTCATTCCAAGTGAGTCTCCTCCCTGGTCATTCCTAAGTGAGTCTCCCTCCTGGTCATTCCTAAGTGAGTCTCCTCTCCTGGTCATTCCTAGTGAGTCTCTCCCTGTCATTCCTAAGTGAGTCTCCTCCCTGGTCATTCCTAAGTGAGTCTCTCCCTGGTCATTCCTAAGTGAGTCTCCTCCCTGGTCATTCCTAAGTGAGTCTCTCCTGTCTTGGTCTTCCGAGTCTCCTCCTGGTCATTCCTAAGTGAGTCTCCTCCCTTCATTTGTAGTTCCCGTCAAGTGAGTCTCCTCTCCTGGTCATTCCAAGTGGAGTCTCCTCTCCCTGGTCATTCCTAAGTGAGTCTCTCCCCTGGTCATTCCTAAGTGAGTCTCCTCTCCTGGTCATTCCTAAGTGAGTCTCCTCTCCCTGGTCATTCCTAAGTGAGTCTCCTCCCTGGTCATTCCCAAGTGAGTCTCCTCCCTGGTCATTCCTAAGTGAGTCTCCTCCCCCTGGTCATTCCTAAGTGAGTCTCCTCTCCCTGGTCATTCCTAAGTGAGTCTCCTCTCCCTGGTCATTCCTAAGTGAGTCTCCTCTCCCTGGTCATTCCTAAGTGAGTCTCCTCCCTGGTCATTCCTAAGTGAGTCTCCTCCTCTGGTCATTCCCAAGTGAGTCTCCTCACTCTCCTGGTCATTCCTAAGTGAGTCTCCTCCCTGGTCATTCCAAGTGAGTTCTCCGGTCATTCCGGAGTCTCCCTGGTCATTCCTAAGTGAGTCTCGTCTTTGCCATGGCTGAACCAGTCAATCCTCCTGTGTCAGTTTAATAAATATTCTTGGGTCATCAAAATGCTGTTTTCTCTTTCAACCTGAAACTCTCGTGTGACTAATTAATAGTCCAGGTCGGACCGAAACGTCGTCAAAAGTTTCATTCTCCTTTGTGCGGGATATTTGTGTTGTTCCAGTCACGGTATTATCGCTTTTTATTATTTAATGAAACTTGTTTACAAGCTTGTGTTCGTCCATCAGTGACTGCTGTTATGTGTTATGATTCCCTTCTCATGGAAAATATTCCATGTATTAACTGTCGGGTAATAAGACATCTCCGGTTGTTCCCTAACTTCCACAGTGGCTGCGTCACCAAGCACTTGCTGGAACAATGTTCCAGATAATGAAGCTGAACTCTTCTCCAGGCTGAGGGACTGACCACCTCAAAACTACATCTTCAAAGGTGATGGACTGATTACATCGTCTTTATATCTCTACTGGCTTCTGTTCACTCTTCTGTACTCGACTGAAGAAGCCTGCTGTGTAGGAGAAAAGTTTCGGAATAAAGATACCTAACTGTTGCACATGTGTCTTAATTATCATACTCTCTCTTGCTTGATCAACGATGCATTTCCTGCACTCTTCTGGGCTCAGCGCCGTGTGCTGTTGCAGCGCTGAGTCACAGGTAACACCTGACTTCTCTTGTTCTCTCTCCTTCCTGGAAGATAACTTCCAGGAATTTCCGGTAAAGAGATTTTCCAATTCGCGCACTTATATTCTCTCAGATACCAGGAACTGTACCTCAGAGTCGACTTACGATACCAGGAACTATACCTCAGAGTCGACTCACGATACCAGGAACTGTACCTCAGAGTCGACTCACGATACCAGGAACTGTACCTCAGAGTCGACTCACGATACCAGGAACTGTACCTCAGAGTCGACTCACGATACCAGGAACTGTACCTCGGAGTCGACTCACGATACCAGGAACTGTACCTCAGAGTCGACTCACGATACCAGGAACTGTACCTCAGAGTCGACTCACTATACCAGGAACTGTACCTCAGAGTTGACTCACGATACCAGGAACTGTACCTCAGAGTCGACTCACGATTCCAGGAACTGTACCTCAGAGTCGACTCACGATACCAGGAACTGTACCTCAGAGTTGAATCACGATACCAGGAACTGTACCTCAGAGTCGACTCACGATACCAGGAACTGTACCTCAGAGTCGACTCACGATACCAGGAACTGTACCTCTGTTACAAAATGACACGATATCTATTAGTAATAGACATCTCCAGTGAACACTAGAAAGGATAGCCCTTCTAGCATCCAGCCTGTTATTGGGCTTTTGCAACAAAGTCTGTATCCTGGTCCAGTTATCCGAGATATTCAATAGTCTCCAGGAGGATTACAACTGGTAGGGTACTAACCAAAGCATAACATTTAATATGTTTATTAAGAAAGTTAGTGTCTAGGGTTTCAAAGTAAATAAATGTACATATGATCAGGATGTTCATTAAGTAATGCATTAGGAGGTTAATTAGGAGGTTAGCTCCTACACTGCTCTCATATACAATAAGGATGTGCTGAGGGCACATATATCTAAATGACTCTAAAGTACCATCAGGTACAATGTCAGTAATTACAATAATACAGATATATGCAAATAAGAATATATGTGTGTATGAGTGAGCTCCAGGTAACTCTAAGACTCGACTCAACCAGTGTCCAACTGAACTTCTCATAAGCTAGCGTCTCTAACAAACTGACAATCAGAACAGCTTGATTGACCAGTAAAATGACCAATTCGCAGAACAGCAATATAACAAACAGCAGCAACACAGCTTCAGGAACAAGGAGATAGAAAATCGACCCTAACTGGGGACCATCAATAGATCCTTCAAAACAGTCACAAAACTCCCTTTTTACTGAAGCTAGGTTCAGCATAAACAATCCCAAACTGTGACGGTGCACAGATGCCTTATCGAATTAGGTCAAGAGCTGTAGCTAGAGACCTGAGTTATCTGAGTGTCAATGTGACACACAACCCAGAAAAACGTCGAAAATCACTGTCTAGTCTATCCTCTGTGAACAGGGTTACACAGAGTCTTGAGAAGTATGTTTCGTCTCACCACCGAATACATACTCTACCCAAACAGTCTAAATGGCGAGAAAACAAGCAGAGACAGGAGAGAGGTGTTGAGTCAACGATGTCCAGCTGCGTAGTGCTCTGGAGCAAGGAGAAGCAGCCACCCACCTCAGGTGGAATCACGTGACTCCTCGGAGCAACTAGACGCCGGCAACATAACAAGCGTAGTGTCATAATCGGTAGTTTGCCAACTCCAAGGCAGCTACTACAAACATGAGCACAATATATAATGTTACATCCTACCTAATAAACATAGCTAAGTCAAATAATGTCATATATAAGTCCAATAATAATATAAAGCAAGATATTAATGATTTAGCTATTATCGATAATATCAGCAATATAAAATTATAGAAAATGGAAATATACATAAAATATATCATAAACAGGTATATACATTGGGGCCCATTCTGGGGTCGCAATAACCTCAGAGTCGACTCACGATACCAGGAACTGTACCTCAGAGTCGACTCACGATACCAGGAACTATACCTCAAGAGTCGACTCACGATACCAGGAACTATACCTCAGAGTTGACTCACAATACCAGGAAATATACATCAGAGTCGACTCACGATACCAGGAAGTGACCCCTGCCTCAGAACTGACACCAGCCACTTCTTGCAATATGCTGATAACTCATTCAACACTGCACGTCAAGCTAATCATTTCCTTGAAGACAAAGGCACAAATTACCAAACAAACTTTTATCGTGACAACGTTTCGCTCAGTTAGATCTTAATCATCTTGTTTAAGTTCTGTGGGAAAAATTGTCTCAGAACAAGTTTGTTCTACATCGTGTGTTATGTCTTCACTATTGTAGAAAGTAGCACGTCTCCACCCAGTGTGCTTGTTAGTGCTGAAGAACAATACAGTGGCTGGAACAATACAGTAGCTGGAACAATACTGTGGCTGGAACAATACTGTGGCTGGAACAATACAGTGGCTGGAACAATACAGTGTCTGGAACAATACAGTGGCTGGAACAATAAAGTAGCTGGAACAATAGTGTCTGGAACAATACACTGGCTGGAACAATACTGTGGCTGGAACAATACAGTGTCTGGAACAATACAGTGTCTGGAACAATACAGTGGCTGGAACAATAAAGTAGCTGGAACAATAGTGTCTGGAACAATACACTGGCTGGAACAATACAGTGTCTGGAACAATACAGTGGCTGGAACAATACAGTGTCTGGAACAATACAGTGGCTGGAACAATACAGTGGCTGGAACAATACAGTGGCTGGAACAATAAAGTGGCTAGAACAATACAGTGGCTGGAACAATACAGTGGCTGGAACAATACTGTGGCTGGAACAAAACAGTTCCTGGAACAATACAGTAGCTGGAGCAGTACAGTGGCTGGAACAATACTGTGGCTGGAACAATACAGTGGCTGGAACAATACAGTGGCTGGAACAATACAGTTGCTTGAACAATACTGTGGCTGGAACAATACTGTGGCTGGAACAATACAGTGTGGAACAATACAGTGTCTGGAACAATACAGTGGCTGGAGCAATACAGTGTCTGGAACAATACAGTGGCTGGAACAATACTGTGGCTGGAACAATACAGTGGCTGGAACAATACAGTATCTGGAACAATACAGTGGCTGGAACATAACTGTGGCTGGAACAATACAGTAGCTGGAACAATACTGTGGCTGGAACAATACAGTGTCTGGAACAATACAGTGGCTGGAACAATATAGTGTCTGGAACAATACAGTGGCTGGAACAATACTGTGGCTGGAACAATACAGTAGCTGGAACAATACTGTGGCTGGAACAATACAGTGCTGGAACAATACAGTGTCTGGAACAATACAGTGGCTGGAGCAATACTGTAACTGGAACAATACTGTGGCTGGAACAATTCAGTGTCTGGAACAATACTGTGGCTGGAACAATACAGTGGCTGGAACAATACAGTGGCTGGAACAATACAGTGGCTGGAACTATATTGTGGCTGGAACAATACTGTCGCTGGAATAGAGTGGCTGGTACAATACAGTGGCTGGAACAATACTGTGAGAGGAACAATACAGTGGCTGGAACAAAACAGTGGCTGGAACAATACAGTGGCTTGAACATTACAGTGGCTGGAACAATACAGTGTCTGGAATAATACAATGGCTGGAACAATACAGTGGCTGGAACAATACAGTGGCTGGAACTATACTGTGGCTGGAACAATACAGTCGCTGGAACAATACAGTCGCTGGAACAATACAGTTACTGTAACAATACAGTAGCTGGAACAATACAGTGACTGGAACAATACAGTAGCTGGAACAATACAGTGGCTGGAACAATACAGAGTCTGGAACAATACAGTGGCTGGAACAATACTGTGGCTGAAACAATACAGTAGCTGGAACAATACTGTGGCTGGAACAATACAGTGCTGGAACAATACAGTGTCTGGAACAATACAGTGGCTGGAGCAATACTGTGGCTGGAACAATACTGTGGCTGGAACAATTCAGTGTCTGGAACAATACTGTGGCTGGAACAATACAGTGGCTGGAACAATACAGTGGCTGGAACAATACAGTGGCTGGAACTATATTGTGGCTGGAACAATACAGTCGCTGGAATAGTGGCTGGTACAATACAGTGGCTGGAGCAATACTGTGGGTGGAACAATACAGTGGCTGGAACAATATAGTAGCTGGAACAAAACAGTAGCTGGAACAATACAGTGGCTGGAACAATACAGTGGCTGGAACAATACAGTGTCTGGAACAATACAGTGGCTGGAACAATACAGTGTCTGGAACAATACAATGGCTGGAACAATACAGTGGCTGGAACAATACTGTGGGTGGAACAATACAGTGGCTGGAACAATACAGTGGCTGGAACAAAACAGTGGCTGGAACAATACAGTGGCTGGAACAATACAGTGTCTGGAACAATACAGTGGCTGGAACAATACAGTGTCTGGAACAATACAATGGCTGGAACAATACAGTCGCTGGAACAATACAGTCGCTGGAACAATACAGTTACTGTAACAATACAGTAGCTGGAACAATACAGTGACTGGAACAATACAGTAGCTGGAACAATACAGTGGCTAGAACAATGCAGTTGCTGGAACAATACAGTGACTAGAACAATACAGTAGCTGGAACAATAGTGGCTGGAACAATGCAGTTGCTGGACCAATGCAGTGGCTGGAACAATACAGTCGCTGGAATAGAGTGGCTGGTACAATACAGTGGCTGGAACAATACTGTGGGTGGAACAATACAGTGGCTGGAACAAAACAGTGGCTGGAACAATACAGTGGCTTGAACATTACAGTGGCTGGAACAATACAGTGTCTGGAACAATACAATGGCTGGAACAATACAGTGGCTGGAACAATACAGTGGCTGGAACTATACTGTGGCTGGAACAATACAGTCGCTGGAACAATACAGTCGCTGGAACAATACAGTGGCTGGGACAATACAGTTACTGTAACAATACAGTAGCTGGAACAATACAGTGACTGGAACAATACAGTAGCTGGAACAATACAGTGGCTGGAACAATACAGAGTCTGGAACAATACAGTGGCTGGAACAATACTGTGGCTGGAACAATACAGTAGCTGGAACAATACTGTGGCTGGAACAATACAGTGCTGGAACAATACAGTGTCTGGAACAATACAGTGGCTGGAGCAATACTGTGGCTGGAACAATACTGTGGCTGGAACAATTCAGTGTCTGGAACAATACTGTGGCTGGAACAATACAGTGGCTGGAACAATACAGTGGCTGGAACAATACAGTGGCTGGAACTATATTGTGGCTGGAACAATACAGTCGCTGGAATAGTGGCTGGTACAATACAGTGGCTGGAACAATACTGTGGGTGGAACAATACAGTGGCTGGAACAATACAGTGGCTGGAACAAAACAGTGGCTGGAACAATACAGTGGCTGGAACAATACAGTGGCTGGAACAATACAGTGTCTGGAACAATACAGTGGCTGGAACAATACAGTGTCTGGAACAATACAATGGCTGGAACAATACAGTGGCTGGAACAATACAGTGGCTGGAACTATAATGTGGCTGGAACAATACAGTCGCTGGAATAATACAGTCGCTGGAACAATACAGTCGCTGGAACAATACAGTTACTGTAACAATACAGTAGCTGGAACAATACAGTGACTGGAACAATACAGTAGCGGGAACAATACAGTGGCTGGAACAATGCAGTTGCTGGAACAATACAGTGACTAGAACAATACAGTAGCTGGAACAATAGTGGCTGGAACAATGCAGTTGCTGGAACAATGCAGTGGCTGGAACAATACAGTCGCTGGAACAATGCAGTGGCTGGAACAATTCAGTAGCTGGAACAATACAGTGGCTGGAACAATACAATGGCTGGACCAATACAGTAGCTGGAACAATACAGTGGCAGGAACAATACAGTGGCAGGAACAATACAATGGCTGGACCAATACAGTAGCTGGAACAATACAGTGGCAGGAACAATACAGTGGCAGGAACAATACAGTAGCTGGAACAATACAGTGGCAGGAACAATACAGTAGCTGGAACAATACATTTTCTGGAACAATACAGTGGCTGGAACAATGCAATAGCTGGAACAATACAGTGACTGGAGCAATACAGTATCTGGAACAATACAGTATTTGGAACAATACAGTATCTGGGACAATACATTGGCTGGAACAATACAGTGGCTGGAGCAATACAGTAGCTAGATCAATACAGTAGCTGGAACAATACAGTGGCTGGAACAATACTTTAGCTGGAACAATAGAGTATCTGGAACAATACTGTAGTTGGAACAATACAGTGGGTGGAACAATTCAGATTACATTATTATGGTTATAATCATAACTACAATTTTTAATTGTGTGGAAGGGTAAGCCAGGGAAAGGTCTCGGTCAAATGACCAAAAGCTCCAGCAGCGGATCGTATGACTAAGACCCGCGTCAGGAAACACTTGTCCTGTTTCCTAACAAACCTTAACTAACCTTACCAGATGCCGAGACAATTCACGAATAACCACCACTTAAATCTGAAACTTGGCGATGTTTAACGTTGCCCCTCAGCTCGTATGTAATGAGTTGTGTTGGGGTTTGCTTTGTTGCAACACTGAACCAACTCGGAAGTCAAACCACTGAGTAAATCCAACATCAATCTCCATTCTTGAATGATTTATAATCCAAAGTTAAACCTTCTTTTCTTTCCTACGTTCTGCTGTTTACATTTCCCGATGGTTCGTTTTCTTCACCGTAAACTATTTCCTCAATTACATTTCTTTTTCTCATTCAGGTACAATGTTGTGTTTGCGTCATTCGTCAGACCATCTTCCTTGCTTCCTCTCATAAAGCAGGTCCTACTGTACAGTCAGAGGCAGGTCCCACTGTACGGTACAATTCCTCTTAGTTAAGTTGCAGTAATATTCATGACAGTTATAATTCTGTGATAACGCCAGGTATTATCACATCTCCAAAACTCTTGTGTCGTCACAGCAACACTTCTTCCCCGAGTCACCTCGCTCATTTGTAAATGAATCTGTAAATGATGGACAGTCAACAGAGATTAGACATTTTAGAGGCTTCGGTTGATATTCTGCGGAACGTCACATGACATTAATTGAACGGCTCATGTCAAAAAACATTGACTGTGGCTGACGAATATTGTGTACTGCATAGTCAGCAGCTCGGATGTACGTCACGTCCGTCGCGTTATGTGTAATTAGCTGTTTGTAATTATCTATGTGTGATTACCTATTTTTTAGTACCTATTTGTGATTACCTGTTTGTAAGTAGAGAAGCAGGGTAATGCAAGTTGTGCAATGTCTTCAATAATTTCCATCATTTGGTTCATAAAGTTTAGATTTAGAAAGGATATAGGAAAGTATTGGCTTAGAAATAAAGTTGTCGATGAGTGGAACAGTCTGCTTAGTAGGGTTATTGAAGCTGAAACCTTGGGTAGCTTCAAATATAGGTTAGAGTAATACGTGAATGAGAGATGTTGGATTTGGGAGGGACTTGCACATGAGTTAACAGGGTTATCAAAACTTATTCCCAAGGGTATCATTGAAAATGGATTGGGTAGATAGTTTTGTTAGTGGGCTTGGGCTTGACACAGACCTGCCTAGTATGGACCAGGAGACCTGCTGCAGTATTCCTCCTTTCTTATGTTAGCGTGTGAGTGGGACGAGGCGTGGTTCACTTGTCTTCACTCTGCAGTTCACAACATGAACTGTGATACTATCATCCTCATTACAGTCCCTCTCACCCCTGCCATTCCCTCTCACCTCCTGTCCCTCCACCACCCCTACATGCTCGTGATACTCCAAGGCAAGAGGCGCAAACCAAATGCCATTCGGTTTATACTTGCGGCATTATTTAATACTGGAACATGCTGAGAGAACCAGCTGCAACACAGAGATGTGATGTAATGGTTCACGCATCACCAGCCAGTGGTTTCTTCAGTCCATGTTACAAAATGACACGATATCTATTAGTAATAGACATCTCCAGTGAACACTAGAAAGGATAACCCTTCTAGCATCCAGCCTGTTACTGGGCTTTTGCAACAAAGTCAGTATCCTGGTCCAGTTATCCAACATTTTCAATAGTCCTCATAAGGATTACAACTGATAGGGTACTAACCAAAGCATAAAATTTAATATGTTTATTAACAAAGTTAGTGTCTAGGGTTTCAAAGTAAATAAATGTACATATGATCAGGATGTTCATTAAGTTATGAATTAAGAGGTTAGCTCCTACACTGCTCTCATATACAATAAGGCTGTGTTGAGGGCACATATATCCAAATGACTCTGAAGTACTATCAGGTACAATGTCAGTAATTACAATAATGCTGATATATACAAATATGAATACTAGAAGTGTATATGAGTGTGCTCCAGATAACTCTAAGACTCGCCTCAACCAGTGTCCGACCGAACAACTTCTCATAAGCTAGCTTCTCTAACAAACTGACAATCAGAACAGCTTGATTGACCAGTAAAATGACAAATTCGCAGAACAGCAATATAACAAGTAACAGCAACACAGCATCAGGAACCAGGAGATAGAAAATCGACCCTAACTGGGGACCATCAATAGATCCTCAAAAATAGTCACAAAACTCATTTACTACTGAATCTAAATTCAGCATAAACAATCCCAGACTGTGACGGTGCACAGATGCCTTATCGAATTAGGTCAGGAGCTATAGCTGAAGACCTGAGTTTTCTCAGAGTGTCAATGTGACACACAACCCAGAAAAACGTCGAAAATCACTGTCTAGTCTATCCTTTGTGAACAGAGTTACACAGAGTCCTGAGAAGTATGTTTCGTCTCACCACCGAATACATACTCTACCCAAACAGAGTCTAAATGGCGAGAAAACAAGTAGAGACTGGAGAGAGGTGTTGACACAACGATGTCCAGCTGCGTAGTGCTCTGGAGGAAGGAGAAGCAGCCACCCACCTCAGGTGAAATCATGTGACTGCCTCCCAGCAACTAGACGCCGGCAGTATAAATGTCATAAGCGGTAGTTTACAAACTTCAAGGCCGCTACTACAAACATGAGCACAATATATAATGTTACATCCTACCTATTACAATAGCTAACTCAAATAATGTCAAATAATATTATAAAGCAAGATATTAATGATTTAGCTATTATCGAGAATATCAGCAATATAAAATTATAAGACAAAAGGAAAAATATACATTATAAATTTATATATATATACATTGGGGCCCATTCTGGGGTCGCAATAGTCCAATACAGAGAAGAACGGTGAAAGAAGAGGAGGAGAATGAGGTAATCAGTCCCTCAGCCTGGAGTCGATGAGTTCAGTCCACCGGTCAAGACTGATGGACTAAACATATCGACACCAGACTGAGGGACTGATTGCCACAAACTCTTCATCCTCTTTCTCCGTTTTTCTCTGTATTGAACTGAAGAAGCCTCGGACTGGCGAAACGTTTCTACAATAAATATTTCCAAACATTGAACAAGTGTACCAGCAACAAGACAGAGCATCATCTCTCTGTTCCTACACTCGTATGTTCCTACACTCTTATGTTCCTACACTCGTATGTTCCTACACTCGTATGTTCCTACACTCGTATGTTCCTACACTCGTATGTTCCTACACTCGTATGTTCCTACACTCGTATGTTCCTACACTCGTATGTTCCTACACTCGTATGTTTCTACACTCGTATGTTCCTACACTCGTATGTTCCTACACTCGTATGTTCCTACACTCGTATGTTCCTACACTCGTATGTTCCTACACTCGTATGTTCCTACATTCGTATGTTCCTACATTCGTATGTTCCTACACTCGTATGTTCCTACACTCTTATGTTCCTACACTCGTATGTTTCCTCTATTTCACTCGTATGTTTCTACATTCGTATGTTCCTACACTCGTATGTTCCTTAGCATCTCCGTATGTTCCTACATTCGTATGTTCCTAATTCACTCTCGTATGTTTCTACATTCGTATGTTCCTACACTCGTATGTTCCTACACTTCGTATGTTCCTACATTCGTATGTTCCTACATCTTCTAATGTGTTCTACATTCGTATGTTCCTACACTCGTATGTTCCTACACTCGTATGTTCCTACATCGTATGTTCCTACACTCGTATGTTTCCTACATCGTATGTTCCTACACTCGTATGTTCCTACACTCGTATGTTCCTACACTCGTATGTTCCTACACTCGTATGTTCCTACACCTCATATGTTCCTACATCGTATGTTCCTACACTCGTATGTTCCTACATCGTATGTTCCTACACTCGTATGTTTCTACATCGTATGTTCCTACACTCGTATGTTCCTACACTCGTATGTTCCTACACTCTTATGTTCCTACACTCGTATGTTCCTACACTCGTATGTTCTACTCGTATGTTCCTACTCCGTATGTTCCTACACTCTATGTTCCTACATTCGTATGTTCCTACACTCGATGTTCTCGTACATCATGTTCCTACACTCGTATGTTCCTACACTCGTATGTTCCTACACTCGTATGTTCCTACACTCGTATGTTCCTACACTCGTATGTTCCTACACTCAGTATGTTCCTACACTCCGTATGTTCCTACACTCGTATGTTCCTACACTCGTATGTTCCATCCACACTCGTATGTTCCTACACTCGTATGTTCCTACACTCGTATGTTCCTACACTTCTTATGTTCCTACACTCGTATGTTCCTACACTCGTATGTTCCTACACTCGTATGTTCTACACCGTATGTTCCTACACTCGTATGTTCCTACACTCGTATGTTCCTACACTCGTATGTTCCTACACTCGTATGTTCCTACACTCGTATGTTCCTACCTATGTTCCTCAGTATGTTCCTACACTCGTATGTTCCTACACTCGTATGTTCCTACACTCGTATGTTCCTACACTCGTATGTTCCTACACTCTTATGTTTCTACACTCGTATGTTCCTACACTCGTATGTTCCTACATTCGTATGTTCCTACACTCGTATTTTCCTACACTCGTATGTTCCTACACTCTTATGTTCCTACACTCGTATGTTCCTACACTCGTATGTTCCTACACTCGTATGTTCCTACACTCGTATGTTCCTACACTCGTATGTTCCTACACTCGTATGTTCCTACACTCGTATGTTCCTACACTCTTATGTTCCTACACTCGTATGTTCCTACACTCGTATGTTCCTACACTCGTATGTTCCTACACTCTTATGTTCCTACACTCGTATGTTCCTACACTCGTATGTTCCTACACTCGTATGTTCCTACACTCGTATGTTCCTACACTCTTATGTTCCTACACTCGTATGTTCCTACATTCGTATGTTCCTACACTCGTATGTTCCTACACTCGTATGTTCCTACACTCGTATGTTCCTACACTCGTATGTTCCTACACTCGTATGTTCCTACACTCGTATGTTCCTACACTCGTATGTTCCTACACTCGTATGTTCCTACACTCTTATGTTTCTACATTCGTATGTTCCTACACTCGTATGTTCCTACACTCGTATGTTCCTACACTCGTATGTTCCTACACTCGTATGTTCCTACATTCGTATGTTCCTACACTCGTATGTTCCTACACTCGTATGTTCCTAAACTCGTATGTTCCTACATTCGTATGTTCCTACACTCGTATGTTCCTACACCCCAACTCGTATGTCACTTGTATGTTCCTTTCTTGTTGTTCTCTACTCTATCTCATTCCTCCTGTTATGTTCCTACCACTACACTGTTTCCTCACTCTTGTTCCTACACACTTTCCTCTCTGTCACTCATATGTCTCCTACTCTCGTATGTTCCTCACCTACCACCGTATTTCCTACACTCGTCAATGTTCCTACACTCGTAATGTTCCTACACTCGTTCTCTACACCTCCACACTCTATGTTCCTACACTCGTATGTTCCTACACTCTATGTTTCACCACCGTGTTCACTCACTCGTATGTCCTACACTCATGTTCCTACACTCGTACTCATTCCACTCTACGTTCACATCGTATGTTCCTACCATCTATGTTCCACACTCTATGTTCCTCACTCGTATGTTCCTCATCTATGTTCCTACACCTCGAGTTCCTACTCACCTACGTATGTCACACTCGTTATCACGTCACATCGTATTTCCTCACATCTGTCCACACTACCTCCTCTGTCCACTCTGCTACACTACTGTCACCACTCTTCACTACTGTCACTCACCTCATCTTCACCACTCGTCACTATCACTTCCCTCACCGTCACATCATTCCACCACGTCCATCACTTCACCACCGTCACATCACTTCACCACCGTCACATCACTGTTCACCACCGTCACATCCTCTCACCACCGTCACATCACTCCACCACCGTCATCACTCTCCACACCGTCACATCACTCTCACCACCGTCACATCACTCACCACCGTCCATCACTTCACCCCGTCACATCACTTCACCACGTCCATCACTCTCACCACCGTCACATCACTCCACCACCGTCACATCATTCACCACGTCACACACTCACACCGTCACACCACTCTCACCACCGTCACATCACTTCCACCACCGTCACATCACTCACCACCGTCACATACCACCACCGTCACATCACTCCACCACGTCACTCACTCACCACCGTCACATCACTCCCACCGTCACATACTTCACCACCGTCACATCACTTCACCACCGTCCATCACTTCCCACCGTCACATCACGTCACCACCGTCACATCACTCTCACCACCGTCACACATCGTCACTTCCACCACCGTCACATCACTCTCCACCACCGTCACATCACTCTCCACCACCGTCACATCACTCTCCACCACCGTCACATCACTCTCCACCACCGTCACATCACTCCACCACCGTCACATCACTGTCCACCACCGTCACATCACTGTCCACCACCTTCACATCACTCTCCACCACCGTCACATCACTGTCCACCACCGTCACATCACTCTCCACCACCGTCACATCACTCTCCACCACCGTCACATCACTCTCCACTACCGTCACATCACTGTCCACCACAGTCACATCACTCCACCACCGTCACATCACTCCACCACCGTCACATCACTGTCCACCACCGTCACATCACTGTCCACCACCGTCACATCACTGTCCACCACCGTCACATCACTCTCCACCACCGTCACATCACTGTCCACCACCGTCACATCACTGTCCACCACCGTCACATCACTCTCCACTACCGTCACATCACTGTCCACCACTGTCACATCACTCTCCACCACCGTCACATCACTGTCCACCACCGTCACATCACTGTCCACCACCGTCACATCACTGTCCACCACCGTCACATCACTCCACCGTCACTATTCCGCTTCCTTGAACTCTAACTTAATTTTTATTCGCACTGTTTCCAGGATTTTTATAACAGTGATTGTTGTTGCTGGGGGTAGTGGTGGTGGAGGTGGTGGTGGTGGTGGTAATGGTAGTGGTGGTGGTGGTATTAGTAGTGGCGGGCGATGGTAGTGGTGGTGGTATTAGTAGTGGCGGGCGGTGGTAGTGGTGGTGGTGGTAGTGGTGGTGGTAGTGGTGGTAGTGGTGGTGGTGGTAGTGGTGGTGGAGATGGTGGTGGTTGTGGTAGCAGTGGTGGTGGTGGTGGTAGTGCTGGTGGAGGTGGTGGTATTGGTGGTGGAGGTGGTGGTGGAAGTGGTGGTGGTAGTGGTGGTGGTGATGGCAGTGGTGGTAGTAGTGGTGTAGGTGATGGTGGTGGTGGTGGTGGAGGTGGTGGTGACGGTAGTGGTGGTGGTAGTGGTGGTGGTGGTAGTGGTCTTGGAGTGGTGGTATTAGTAGTGGTGGTGGTAGTGGTGGTGGAGGTGGTGGTATTAGTAGTGGTGGTATTAGTAGTGGTGGTGGTATTAGTAGTGGTGGTGGAGGTGGTGGTATTAGTAGTGGCGGTGGTGGAGGTGGTGGTATTAGTAGTGGCGGGCGGTGGTAGTGGTGGTGGTGGTAGTGGTGGTAGTGGTGGTGGTGGTAGTGGTGGTGGAGATGGTGGTGGTGGTGAGCAGTGGTGGTGGTGGTGGTAGTGGTGGTGGAGGTGGTGGTAGTGGTGGTGGAGGTGGTGGTATTAGTAGTGGCGGTGGTAGTGGTGGTGGTAATGGTGGTGGTAGTGGTGGTGGTAGTGGTGGTGGTGGTGGTAGTGGTGGTGGAGGTGGTGGTGGAAGTGGTGGTGGTAGTGGTGGTGGTGATAGCAGTGGTGGTAGTAGTGGTGTAGGTGATGGTGGTGGTGGTGGAGGTGGTGGTGACGGTAGTGGTGGTGGTAGTGGTGGTGGTATTAGTAGTGGTGGTGGTGGTAGTGGTGGTGGAGTGGTGGTATTAGTAGTGGTGGTGGAGGTGGTGGTATTAGTAGTGGTGGTGGTGGTGGTGGTATTAGTAGTGGTGGTGGTATTAGTAGTGGTGGTGGTATTAGTAGTGGTGGTGGAGGTGGTGGTATTAGTAGTGGCGGTGGTGGAGGTGGTGGTATTAGTAGTGGTGGTAGTGGTGGTGGAAGTGGTGGTATTAGTAGTGGTGGTTTTAGTGGTAGTGGTGGTGGTGGTAGTAGTAGTGGTGGTGGAGGTGGTGGTATTAGTAGTGGCGGTGGTAGTGGGGGTGGTAGTGGTGGTGGGGATGGTGGTAGTGGTGGTGGTGGTGGAAGTGGTGGTGGTGGAAGTGGTGGTGGTGGTAGTACTGTTGGTGGTAGTGGTAGTACTGGTGGTGGTGGTAGCGGTAGTTGTAATAATGGTGGTGGTAGCGGTAGTTGTAATAATGGTGGTGGTAGTGGTGGTGATGGTGGTGGTGGTAGCGGTAGTTGTAATAATGGTGGTGGTAGTGGTGGTGATGGTGGTGGTGGTAGTGGTGGTGGTGATAGTTTTTGTGGTAGTGGTGGTGGTGATAGTTTTGGTGGTAGTGGTGGTGGTGATAGTTTTGGTGGTAGTGGTGGTGATGTTGGTGGTGGTAGTGGTGGTCGTAATGGTGTGTCGTATAGGGTTCTTGGAGATAAAGGTTGGTCGTAGGGAAACTCTATCGTAGGGTGGTAACGATATATTGAGTAAGTGAGGAAGGGTGCCCAGCCGTACCTGTTAGTCTTGACTATGCCTACCGTCAACTGAGGGCGAACGAATGCCCCGGGCTAGCGTCCCACATGAAGGAGGCGTGACGTCACTGGTTCAAAAGGGATCCTAACTATAACAGCTGGTACTACAAACATATACTACACACATATACTACACAAGTATATGCATATGGTAAATATGACAGCTCGTACACGCTACGTATGTCGTCTCGACATACAATACAACTCTATAGACTGAACAGGTTTTTGGCTCTGGCTGATTCTATACAATAGCAAACACATATATATAACTTAGAACTAATCACAGAATTGATAACAGGATTTAATAGACTGAATTAATATTAATAGATCTTATTGTAATGGGTCTTATGGTAATGGGTCTTAATGTAATGCATTACAAATTATGGTACAATTACAATTGATAAAATTGATCGATCGATCTGTATTCATGCACTCTACGGATTCTGAAGAAGAACATATTTACAAAGAAGAAAGTTTTAACAGAAAAGATAGACCCAGCGTGCATAGGTCATACTGTTAAATCTCAGAACTCGGAGGGAACGTGAACATGCACAAAAAACTTCTGGATACTGAACATCTGATAACAAAACACACAGTCGACAATTTCTCTTAACTCAATCATCTAATTATACAGGCTATTTACATTTAACCCCAATTCTGCTAAGGTAAAATTTACATATGCAGAATGGTTATCATATCTGGGTGGATCAAAATCTTTTGCAATTAACAACTCATGCATAGGTTGAGGAGCTTCTAAATGGGTATTTACACAAGAAACTTGAGGATTTCTCAATACTTGTATACGTAAAGGAGTAACGACATTCAGGCTGATCCTCTGGCTGATTACTAGAAGTAGAAGGTACAGGGTCAGACGGATTGTCATTGTCAGTCACAACAGTCTGATTGTCAGGGACTTCTGTCTTCGTCACATACTAACTTCATATGGTCCAAATGTGACTCTTTACATTGACCAGTACTTAATTCTCTAACTTTATACTTATTGCCATTAATATGTTCAACTACTCGATACGGTCCAACAAACTTTTGGTCGAGTTTAGGCATCGCAGATGTTTTATTAAAGTTAATCAGCATCACTCTCAAACCTACTTTAATTTTGGTGGGTTTTGCTCGAGTATTAGTTACTCTAGTAAATTCTGCTGTTGACTTATGAAGTGTTTCACGGATTCTTCTGAAAACACTCTGAGCTTGGCTGGTACGAGTTGCTATGAAATTATCAGGATCATAAGTTGGTTTCGGAGTCGAATATAGCAACTCATAAGGCAAACGCTTATCAACACGTACAACGCATAATGTGGGGTGTCACCTATTGAAGCATTATAAGCAGAATTTATTGCACACTGAACATCAGGTATGACTTCATCCCAGGTTGCACTATTGGGATTGACAGTGGCTCTCAAGACATCAAGTACTTTCTTATTGGTTCTTTCTGCTAAACCATTACTGGCAGGATGGTGAGGAACAATGGTTGATTTAGTTATCTTGTACAAGGCACGTAGGTTTTCTAAGATCTCATTACAAAACTCACCTCCATTATCAGACACTAAGGATTTAGGAGTGGTATGTCTACCGATTATACGTTCCTTGAATGCTTTACCAACTGTCTCTGCAGTCTTATCTGGGATAGGAACTAACTCACAATATCTGGTGAAATGATCGACCATCACACACAGATGTTTATAACCTTGTATTGTACATTGAAAATTGGTTAATAAATCTATTGCAACTCTTTCCCATGGTTCACTAGTAGTGGGATAAACTTGGATAGGATTGGGACCATTGATATTACTTTTGTGTTGCATACAAACACTATACTATTTCTTAACATACTCAGTAATATCGGTTGCCATACGAGGCCAAAAGTACTTCAATTTGGCTTGTTTAACAGAACGATTCATACCAGGGTGTGCAACACCTGGTGCGTCGTGAACTAGCTGTAAGGCTACATTCACTAGTGACTGAGGAATTACTAACTGATATACACGTGTACTAGGCGTACCCAGCTCGGTAGTACGATACAGTAATTCTTGGTTCATGACAAAGTCACTGATGGGTGCTGGTGGCTTCACAGTCAGAATAAGATCTTCCTGGAGCAGGAATCTAATCACACCAGACCACATGGGATCTGTTCTTTGGGCATTCTTTACATCCTCAGCCCTAAATGGAGGATCGGCAGTTACTACACTAACATGTCGTGATAAAGCATCTGCAACTACATTTGACTTGACAGGTAAGTGTTCAAAGGTGGGGTTGAACTCTTGGATAGTCAAGAACCACCTGGCTAGTCTTCCAGTAGGTTGTTTATTCTGGAATAATGGTATTAGAGGAGCATGATCTGTCAAGACATGGACAGGGTACTGATATATTATGTCTAAATGGAGGGGGTGGTAGTGATGGTGATGGAGGTATGGTAGTGGTGGTGGTGATAGTGGGGGTGGTGGTAGTACTGGTGGTGGTAATGGTGGTGGTGATGGTGGTAGTGGTGGTGGTAGTGATGGTGGTCGTGGTTGTAGTGGTAGTAATAGTTGTGGTGGCGGTAATGGTGATGTTGGTGGTGATGGTAGTGGTGGTGGTTGTGGTGGTAGTAGTGGTGATGGTAGTGATGGTGGATGTGGTAGTGGTGGTAGTAGTGGTGGTGGTGGTAGTAGTTGTGGTGGTGGTGGTGGTAATAGTGGTGGTCGTGGGGGTGGTCGTGTGGTGGTAGTGGTGATGATGGTCGTGGTGGTTGAGGTGATACGACAGACACGACGTCTCTTGTGTTGTTGTCTCTAGTGTTGTCGTCTCTTGTTTTGTCGTGTCTTGTGTTGTCGTCTCTTGTGTTGAAGTGTCTTAGTTGTCGTCTCTTGTGTTGTCGTCTCTTGTGTTGTTGTCTCTAGTGTTGTCTTATCTTGTGTTGTCGTGTCTTGTGTAGTCCTCTTTTGTGTTGTAGTGTCTTGTGTTGTCGTCTCTTGTGTTGTCGTATCTTGTGTTGTCGTCTCTTGTGTTGTCGTCTCTTTTGTTGTCTCTTGTGTTGTCGTCTCTTGTGTTGTCGTCTCTTGTGTTGTCGTGTCTTGTGTAGTCGTGTCTTGTGTTGTCGTGTCTTGTGTTGTCGTCTCTTTAGTTGTCGTCTCTTTAGTTGTCGTCTCTTTAGTTGTCGTGTCTTGGTTGTTGTCTCTAGTGTTGTCGTCTCTTGTGTTGTCGTCTCTTGTGTTGTCGTCTCTTGTGTTGTTGTCTCTAGTGTTGTCTTCTCTTGTGTTGTCGTGTCTTGTGTTGTCGGCTCTTGTGTTGTCGTGTCTTGTGTTGTCGTGTCTTGTGTTGTCGTATCTTGTGTTGTTGTCTCTAGTGTTGTCTTCTCTTGTGTTGTCGTGTCTTGTGTTGTCTATTGTGTTGTCGCTTCTTGTGTTGTCGTCTCTTGTGTTGTCGTTTCTTGTGTTGTCGTCTCTTGTGTTGTTGTCTCTAGTGTTGTCGTCTCTTGTGTTGTCGTGTCTTGTGTTGTCGTTTCTTGTGTTGTCGTCTCTTGTGTTGTCGTTTCTTGTGTTGTCGTCTCTTGTGTTGTTGTCTCTAGTGTTGTCTTCTTTTGTGTTGTCGTGTCTTGAGTTGTCGTGTCTTGTGTTGTCGTCTCTTGAGTTGTCTCTAGTGTTGTCTTCTCTTGCGTTGTCGTGTCTTGTGTTGTCTCTTGAGTTGTCGCTTCTTGTGTTGTCGTTTCTTGTGTTGTCGTTTCATGTGTTGTCGTCTCTTGTGTTGTCGTCTCTACTGTTGTCGTCTCTAATGTTGTCTCGAGTGTTGTTGTTTCTTGAGTTGTCGTCTCTTGTGTAGTCGTCTCTTGTGTTGTCGTTTCTTGTGTTGTTGTCTTGAGCTGTCGTCTCTTGTGTTGTCGCTTCTTGCGTTGTCGTCTCTTGTGTTGTCGCTTCTTGCGTTGTCGTCTCTTGTGTTGTCGTCTCTTGTGTTGTCGTCTCTTGTGTTGTCGCTTCTTGCGTTGTCGTCTCTTGTGTTGTCGTCTCTTGTGTTGTTGTCTCTTGTGTTGTCGTTTCTTGTGTTGTCGTTTCTTGTGTAGTCGTCTCTTGTGTTGTCGTTTCTTGTGTAGTCGTCTCTTGTGTTGTCGTCTCTTGTGTTGTCTTCTCTACTGTTGTTTTCTCTAGTGTTGCTGTTTCTTGTGTCGTCGTCTCTTGTGTAGTCGTCTCTTGTGTTGTCGTTTCTTGTGATGTCGTTTCTTGTGTAGTCGTCTCTTGTGTTGTCGTTTCTTGTGTAGTCGTCTCTTGTGTTGTCGTCTCTTGTGTTGTCATCTCTACTGTTGTTGTCTCTAGTGTTGTTGTTTCTTGTGTTGTTGACTCTAGTGTTGGTTCTTCTGTTCTCATCCCTAGTGTCATCTCTAGTTTCATCTCTAGTGTCATCTCTATTTTCATCTCTAGTGCCATCTCTAGTTTCATCTCCAGTATCATCTCTAGTTTCATCTCTAATGATATCTCTAGTTTCATCTCTAGTGTCATCTCTAGTTTCATCTCTAGTGATATCTCTAGTTTCATCTCTAGTATCATCTCTAGTTTCATCTCTAGTGATATCTCTAGTTTCATTTCTAGTGTCATCTCTAGTTTCATCTCTAGTGATATCTCTAGTTTCATCTCTAGTGTCATCTCTAGTTTCATCTCTAGTGATATCTCTAGTTTCATCTCTAGTGTCATCTCTAGTTTCATCTCTAGTGTCATCTCTAGTTTCATCTCTAGTGTCATCTCTGGTGAGGTATCTAGTGTGGCGTCTAGTATCATCTCTAGTTTCGTCTCTAGTGTCATCTCTAGTTTCATCTCTAGTGATATCTCTAGTTTCATCTCTAGTGTCATCTCTAGTTTCATCTCTAGTGTCATCTCTAGTTTCATCTCTAGTGTCACCTCTAGTTTCATCTCTATGTCATCTCTAGTTTCATCTCTAGTGTCATCTCTGGTGAGGTATCTAGTGTGGCGTCTAGTGTCATCTCTAGTTTTGTCTCTAGTGTCATCTCTAGTTTCATCTCTAGTGCCATCTCTAGTTTCATCTCTAGTGCCATCTCTAGTTTCATCTCTAGTGTCATCTCTGGTAAGGTATCTAGTGTGGCCTCTAGTGTCATCTCTGGTGAGATATCTAGTGTCATCTCTAGTTTCATCTCTTGTGTCTTTTCTAGTTTCATCTATAGTGTCATATCTATTGAGGTATTTGAGGTATCTAGTGTGGCCTCTAGTGTCATCTCTGGAAAGGTATCTAGTGTAGCCTCTAGTGTCATCTGTGGTGAGGTATCTAGTGTAACCTCTAGTGACATCTCTGGAGGTCATCTAGTGTCAGCCTCTAGTGTCATCTCTGGAAAGGTATCTAGTGTAGCCTCTAGTGTCATCTGTGGTGAGGTATCTAGTGTAACCTCTAGTGACATCTCTGGTGAGGTATCTAGTGTAGCCTCTAGTGTCATCTCCGGAGAGGTATCTAGTGTGGCCTCTAGTGTCATCTCTGGTGAGGTATCTAGTGTGGCCTCTAGTGTCATCTCTGGTGAGGTATCTAGTGTGGCCTCTAGTGTCATCTTTGGTGAGGTATCTAGTGTGTCCTCTAGTGTCATATCTGGTGAGGTATCTAGTGTAACCTCTAGTGTCATCTTCGGTAAGGTATCTAGTGTGGCCTCTAGTGTCATCTCTGGTGAGGTATCTAGTGTGGCCTCTAGTGTCATCTCTGGTGAGGTATCTAGTGTGGCCTCTAGTGTCATCTCTGGTGAGATATTTAGTGTGGCCCTTAGTGTCATCTCTGGTGAGGTATCTAGTGCGGCCTCTAGTGTCATCTCTGGTGAGGTATCTAGTGTGGCCTCTAGTGTCATCTCTGGTGAGGTATCTAGTGTGGCCTCTAGTGTCATCTCTGGTGAGGTATCTAGTGTAGCCTCTAATGTCATCTCTGGTGAGGTATCTAGTGTAGCCTCTAGTGTCATCTCTGGTGAGGTATCTAGTGTGGTCTGTAGTGTCATCTCTGGTGAGGTATCTAGTGTGGCCTCTAGTGTCATCTCTGGTGAGGTTTCTATTGTAGACTCTAGTGTCATCTCTGGAGAGGTATCTAGTGTAGCCTCTAGTGTAATCTCTGGTGAGGTATCTAGTGTGGCCTCTAGTGTCATCTCTGGTGAGGTATCTAGTGTGGCCTCTAGTGTCATCTCTGGTGAGGTATCTAGTGTGGCCTCTAGTGTCATCTCTGGTGAGGTATCTAGTGTGGCCTCTAGTGTCATCTCTGGTGAGGTATCTAGTGTGGCCTCTAGTGTCATCTCTGGTGAGGTATCTAGTGTGGCCTCTTGTGTCATCTCTGGTGAGGTATCTAGTGTGGCCACTAGTGTCATCTCTGGTGAGGTATCTAGTGTGGCCTCTAGTGTCATCTCTGGTGAAGTATCTAGTGTGGCCTCTAGTGTCATCTCTTGTGAGGTATCTAGTGTGGCCTCTAGAGTCTTTTCTGGTGAGGTATATAGTGTAGCCTCTAGTGTCAACTCTAGTGAGGTATCTAGTGTGGCCTCTATTGTCATCTCTGGAGAGGTATCTAGTGTAGCCTCTAGTGTCATCTCTGGTGAGGTATCTAGTGTTCCCTCTAGTGTCATCTCTGGTGAGGTATCTACTGTAACCTCTAGTGTCATCTGTGGTGAGGTATCTAGTGTGGCCTCTATTGTCATCTCTGGAGAGGTATTTAGTGTAGCATCTAGTGTCATCTCTGGTGAGGTATCTAGTGTTCCCTCTAGTGTCATCTCTGGTGAGGTATCTAGTGTGGCCTCTAGTGTCATCTCTGGTGGGGTATCTAGTGTTCCCTCTAGTGTCATCTCTGGTGAGGTATCTAGTGTAGCCTCTAGTGTCATCTCTGGTGAGGTATCTAGTGTAGCCTCTAGTGTCATCTCTGGTGAGGTATCTAGTGTAGCCTCTAGTGTCATCTCTGGTGTCGTGGCTACACTGTGTCACACTCTTGCTTCAACTTTCAACAATCTTAGAGTCACATAAAAGACGCACTTGACTCGCCACATAACTAGCCAACTTGGAGTCCCGCCTCCAAAAAAGCTGCACATGTTAGGTTATACAAAGAAAATCCAGCCAATTGCCACTAGGAGGTTGAAGGTTGCCACGACAACATGACGCAGGGCAGAGAAAAATGTAGTCAGCGTCCTCAATATTTAACTTCTTTAACTTATAAAAGAAGGATTTTTTGGGGGTGGCAGGGAAATATTAACACCAGCATCAATTTCAAGAATAAACATCAGCTAGGTGGTGTTAGTTCTGCTAGGTGGTGTTAGTACTTCTAGGTGGTATTAGTACTGTTAGGTTGTGTCAGTACTACTAGTGGTAATAGTACTGCTAAGTGGTGTCAGTACTACTAGATGGTATTAGTATTGCTAGGTGGTGTTAGTACTGTTAGGTGGTGTTAGTACTGTTAGGTGGTGTTAGTACTGTTAGGTGGTGTTAGTACTTCTAGGTGGTATTAGTACTCTTAGGTGGTGTCAGTACTGCCGGTGGTATTAGTACTGCTAGGTGGTGTCAGTACTGCTAGATGGTATTAGTACTGCTGGTGGTGTTAGTACTGCTAGGTGGTTTTAGTACTTCTAGATGGTATTAGTACTGTTAGGTGGTGTTATTACTGTTAGGTCGTGTTAGTTCTGCTAGGTGGTGTTAGTACTGTTAGGTGGTATTAGTACTGTTAGGTGGTGTTAGTTCTGCTAGGTGGTGTTAGTACTGTTAGGTGGTATTAGTACTGTTAGGTGGTGTTAGTACTTTTAGGTGGTATTAGTACTGATAGGTGGTGTTAGTACTGCTAAGTGGTGTCAGTACTGCTAGGTGGTATTAGTACTGTTAGGTGGTGTTAGTTCTGCTAGGTGGTGTTAGTACTGTTAGGTGGTATTAGTACTGTTAGGAGGTGTTAGTACTGTTAGGTGGTATTAACTGTTAGGTGGTATTAACTGTTAGGTGGTGTTAGTACTGTTAGGTGGTATTAGTACTGTTAGGTGGTGTTAGTACTTCTTGGTGGTATTAGTACTGTTAGGTGGTGTTAATACTGTTAGGTGGTATTAGTACTGCTAGGTGGTGTTAGTACTGTTAGGTGGTGTTAGTACTGCTAAGTGGTGTTAGTACTGTTAGGTGGTATTAGTACTGCTAGGTGGTGTCAGTACTGCTAGGTGGTGTTAGTACTGCTAGGTGGTGTTAGTACTGCTAGGTGGTTTTAGTACTGCTAAGTGGTGTTAGTACTTCTAGGTGGTGTTAGTACTGCTAGGTGGTGTAGTACTGCTAGGTGTTTAGTACTGCTAAGTGGTGTTAGTACTTCTAGGTGGTGTTAGTACTGCTAGGTAATGTAAGTACTTCTAGGTGGTGTTAGTACTGCTAGGTGGTGTTAGTACTGCTAGGTGGTGTTAGCACTTCTAGGTGGTGTTAGTAATGTTATGTGGTGTTAGTACTGCTAGGTGGTGTCAGTACTGCTAGGTGGTTAGTACGCTAGGTGGTGTTCAGTACTGCTAGTGGTGTTAGTACTGTTAGGTGGTGTTAGTACTGTTAGGTGGTGTCAGTACTGTTAGGTGGTGTTAGTACTGCTTGGTGGTGTTAGTACTGCTAGGTGGTGTCAGTACTGCTAGGTGGTGTTAATACTGGTAGGTGGTGTTAGTACTGCTAGGTGGTGTTAGTACTGCTAGGTGATGTTGATACTGCTAGGTGGTGTCACTTCTGCTAGGTGGTGTTAGTACTGCTAGGTGGTGTTAGTACTGCTAGGTGGTGTCAGTACTGCTAGGTGGTGTCAGTACTGCTAGGAGGTGTTAGTACTGCTAGGTGGTGTTAGTACTGTTAGGTGGTGTTAGTACTGTTAGGTGGTGTTAGTACTGTTAGGTGGTGTTAGTACTGTTAGGTGGTGTTAGTACTTTTAGGTGGTGTTAGTACTGTTAGGTGGTGTTAGTAGTACTGTTAGGTGGTGTTAGTACTGTTAGGTGGTGTTACTACAGCATCACCAGCATCAAGCGGAGATAAACTTGCGTGTCCTTGGATGCTGCTCAAGGAGATGTGACTACTGCTACGTGGGTGTCACTCACGTGTCCTGTAGTGCCATGATGTCACCTTAACTCACGTGTCCTGCAGTGATATGATATCATCTTCACTCACGTGTCCTACAGTTCAATGATCCCAACTTCACTCGCGTGTCCTGCAGTGCCATGTTCTCACCTTCACTCACGTGTCCTGCAGTGCCATGATGTCACCTTCACTCACGTGTCCTGCAGTGCCATGTTCTCACCTTCACTCACGTGTCCTGCAGTGCCATGTTCTCACCTTCACTCACGTGTCCTGCAGTGCAATGATCCCAACTTCACTCGCGTGTCCTGCAGTGCCATGTTCTCACCTTCACTCACATGTCCTGCAGTGCCATGATGTCACCTTCACTCACGTGTCCTGCAGTGCCATGATGTCACCTTCACTCACGTGTCCTGCAGTGTCATGATCTCACCTTCACTCACGTGTCCTGCAGTGTCATGATGTCACATTCACTCACTTGTCCTGCAGTGCCACGATCTCACCTTCACTCACGTGTCCTGCAGTGCCATGATCTCACCTTCACTCGCGTGTCCTGCAGTGCCATGATGTCTCCTTCACTCACGTGTCCTGCAGTGCCATGATCTCACCTTCACTCTCGTGTCCTGCAGTGCCATGATGTCTCCTTCACTCACGTGTCCTGCAGTGCCATGTTCTCACCCTCACTCGCGTGTCCTGCAATGCCATGATGCCACCTTCACTCACGTGTCCTGCAATGTCATGATCTCACCTTCACTCGCGTGTCCTGCAGTGCCATGATGTCACCTTCACTCACGTGTCTTGCAGTGCCATGATATCACATTCACTCACGTATCTTGCAGTGCCATAATGTCACCTTCACTCGCGTGTCCTGCAGTGTCATGATCTCACCTTCACTCACGTGTCCTGCAGTGCTATGTTCTCACCTTCACTCACATGTCCTGCAGCGCCATGATGTCACCTTCACTCACGGGTCCTGCAGTGCCATGATATCACCTTCACTCACGTGTCCTGCAGTGCCATGTTCTCATCTTCACTTGCGCTGTCGACTTTGAGAAAAGTGTAAAACTAAGCGAGGCCTGAGTGCGAGTTGCTAAGACACTCTAAGAGAGTGTACTACACTCTTACACAGCGTCTGCTAAGACACTCTGGGAGAGTGTACTACACTCTTACACAGCGTCTGCTAAGACACTCTGGGAGAGTGTACTACACTCTTACACAGCGTCTGCTAAGACACTCTGGGAGAGTGTACTACACTCTTACACAGCGTCTGCTAAGACACTCTGGGAGAGTGTACTACACTCTTACACAGCGTCGTCAACTGAACATTTCTCCAACGGAGAAAAGTGTTAACAAGGTCGACACTCCTCTTTGGTGTTGTAAAAATTGTCAGCAGCCCCAAGGAACGTCAACGACGGACGGACGTACAGACGTACGGACGGACGGACGGACGGACGGATGGACGGACGGATTCACACACACAACTGTCACAAGACAGGATTATACCATGGACAGCGTTGTGAAGAACCCCAATGGAAATAAGTCACTCTGACTTTTTTGGGATATCCCAGGTTCTCTACACGTATGCTGCTATGTATGATAATCTGTGTAACTGTATTTGTGTATACCTGAATAAACTTACTTACTAAGAAGGTGGGTAAGTGATGGCTAGGTGTACCTGGCTGGGGACAACACTGAGGAGGAGAGGCAGCAGCTGAGGGAGATGATAGAACCTTCACTGCTGATGTATCTCATGTTGGAAATAAATGGTATAAAATACCGACACAATGGAATAACACATAGCAGTATAATGTATCCTATTGACACAGTTGCCCACACAGTGGGCTTTATCGAGTCACAGACAGATAAAGCACTGCGTGGGCGAAAAGTTTTCAATAAAGGATCACATTATACTGCTTATGTGTTTATTTTTCCATGTATCTCATGTAGAGGAAATCTTTGTATTGTTAATGCACTGTGTTGGCTGCAGTGTTTCCTCTCAGTTGTTCTGTCTGCTGGCTCCTGGCAGACAGAACACTTCCGTCTGCTGGCTCCTGGCCGACAGAACACTTCCGTCTGCTGGCTCTTGGCAGACAGAACACTTCTGGATCTTGGCAGACAGAACACTTCTGGCTCTTGGCAGACAGAACACTTCTGTCTGCTGGCTTCTGGCAGACAGAAAAGTTAAACATATTTTTTATAGGACTGAAGGGAAATTTTTAAATGAACTATAACTGAGAATAGAGCACTGATTTTATTTGGAAAATTGCGTTTTAACAGCATTTTCTTTTAAATTTCACGATATTATATATTCTATTCTCATTTGATTATATTCCAAGGCGTTAATACCTTGAGAATGCCTCATCAGAACGGCTTGAAATTTTCAAGGCTGGCATGTGAGAGGCTCTCTGTTCCGCTTTACTGACCTCTCTCTATGAGCATTACCCTGCGATAACCTGGGAAAGCCTCCGCTGCTCCGCACGCAAACGATCAACACTGACAACAGCGCCGCAGATGGCCCTCACGGGTTTAGCGCTTCATTTCACTATTAGTAAGGTATCATTTCTTAGACAAAGACTGGAGACAATTTGACTCTTCTCTTATTTTAAAAATGGGAAATTTAATGTTATTGTCTGTGGAATAAGTGATGAGTCTTATAAAAGTGATGAGTCTTATAGAAGTGATGAGTCTTATAGAAGTGATGAGTCTTATATAAGTGATGAGTCGTATAGAAGTGATGAGTCTTATAGAAGTGATGAGTCTTATACAAGTGATGAGTCTTATAGAAGTCATGAGTCTTATACAAGTGATGAGTCTTATAGATGTGATGAGTCTTACAGAAGTCATGAGTCTTACAGAAGTCATGAGTCTTATAGAAGTGATGAATCTTATAGAAGTGATGAGTCTTATAGAAGTGATGAATCTTATAGAAGTGATGAGTCTTATAGAAGTGATGAGTCTTATAGAAGTGATGAGTCTTATAGAAGTGATGAGTCTTATAGAAGTGATGAGTCTTATAGAAGTGATGAGTCTTATAGAAGTGATGAGTCTTATAGAAGTGATGAGTCTTATAGAAGTGATGAGTCTTATAGAAGTGATGAGTCTTATAGAAGTGATGAGTCTTATAGAAGTGATGAGTCTTATAGAAGTGATGAGTCTTATAGAAGTGATGAGTCTTAAGAAGTGATGAGTCTTACAGAAGTGATGAGTCTTATAGAAGTGATGAATCTTATAGAAGTGATGAGTCTTATAGAAGTCATGAGTCTTATAGAAGTGATGAGTCTTATAGAAGTGATGAGTCTTATAGAAGTGATGATCTTATAAAGTGATGAGTCTTTAGAAATGATGAGTCTTATAGAAGTGATGAGTCTTATAGAAGTGATGAGTCTTATAGAAGTGATGAGTCTTATAGAAGTGATGAGTCTTATAGAAGTGATGAGTCTTATAGAAGTGATGAGTCTTATAGAAGTGATGAGTCTTATAGAAGTGATGAATCTTATACAAGTGATGAGTCTTATTGTGTTCACACTGTGTGAGGATGAATGTATTATTTTCAAGGCTGAGGGACTGATTACCTCAATCTCCTTCTGTTCTTCACCATTCTCCTTTGTTTGGACTGAGTCCCAAGTGTTTCACATGTGTCTACTGTATCAAGGATGAATGTGTATAAAATACGGTATAAAATACGGACACGTTGATAAGTTAGACACATGCGCAACAGTCAAGTACTTTTATTGTTGACAGGTTTCACCCTCACGGTAGGCTTCTTCAGTCAAATACTTGAGGTGGTCAGTCCCTCAGCCTGGAGAAGAGTTCAGCTTCATGCACTCTCCTCTGTATTTAACTGACGAAGCCTACCACGTAGGCGACACGTTTCGACAATAAAGATACCCAACTGTTGTACATGTATCTTACTCATCAAGGATAAATTTACTAATTTACCAACAAAGTAAACGTGTAAGTGTTGGATTATATTCAATAAACAGATAATAATTTCTTTGATCGGCTTCAAACTTTCAGTGTTGGTCTGCTGTTTGTAAAGGAAAAGTCACAATGAATTTGGGTTGTGTAAGTTTTTATTTACCAGTTATATGAAAAAAAATTGTTTTCAATGCAGTAACTGGAGGATGACTCTTCGGATCGGCTTCCAACCTTCAATACACTCAGAAAATATTGGATTAATTCTGGGCTGTGTAGGTGCCAATTTAACAATTTCAGTGAAGCAACTGAGACAAATTTAAACATTAGTTTTCCTGTGATATACATATAAAACATACAATCTCCTCTACTACATACCAATATCACCACACTAGAGTACACATTTACCCAGTACACACACTAGTTCACTAGCACACTCCTACTAGTAAGTAAAACACTATCATTTATAAACAGGGAGGAACCATGACAACCCCGTCCTTTTTCTGCCGGTCTGTCTACCAGCAGACAAAACACTATACATGAATACTCTCCACAAAACTTAACATTCCTCTGCACACTACGGCCTTACAGGTAAACATCACAGCACCAAAAACCAACAAAAAAAAACTATGGTATAAACTTACAGAAAAATACCATCCCAACAGCAAACCACCATGAAACAGCTCCATGATGCAGCACCATGATAGAGCTCTCTCTCACTCTCTTCTCTCTCTCTCTCTCTCTCTCTCTCTCTCTCTCTCTCTTTACACAGGGTTTGACAAGGTTAGGTTAAGGATTCCTAACTTTATTGACAAGCTAAGAGCTGTTACCTACATCAGCTCATTTGAAAGTATTTTTATTGTTATGAAACATACAAGTAGGGAACAGGATGAAAGTGGAGCCATCTGTGGGCCAGCATTTTCATTTGATCACCTGACTTTATATTGTAGATATAATTATGCTGTATGATTGTGTTCCAGACTCGAGTCATCCTGAGGATAAATGATCTCAAATGAAGAGATGGTCTGGAGAATGGTACAGCCAGAGTGAAGTTGCTGCTTTCTGCCCGTCTTGTGGTATAGAAGCTTGCTTCTCGATGTCCTCGAAGTGGAACCAAGTGTTGTACTTTGATATTGTTGGCCTTGTACATAACAGTAAGGCCGCCCACATCCCTCCTATGTTGAAGGCTCCGCTGAAATGACAGATCTATCCAGGATGGGTCCAGGCGAGAGATGAGGCGTCTTGCTTTGTTCTCTCTCTGTCAAGCAGTCGCAGATGAGATGGGGGGCAGGCAAACCAAGAAAGTGGAGCATACTCAAGGTGTGAGCGTACTTGTGCCTCATACAGAATCTTGCAACCCCTACTGTCGAGCAAATGCGAGATACGTCGAAGTTCTGTAAGCTTCCTTGCTGCCTTGTTTGCAAGATTTACAATGTGGTTCTTCATGGTCAGTTTGGAGTCAAATTTTACCCCAAGGATATCAACTTCTTCTCCGGGTACCAACACTCTCCCATTCATACTTACTACTGCTCCGGCATTATCATCATGGTGCCTAGAGACCATCATCATTTGTGTTTTCTCAGGTGAAAATGTTTCCTGCCATCGGTTTCCTCAGACTGATATAGCTCTTAGCTGGTGATTGATGTAGCTTAGAGCAGCTGACATTTCCTCTCTTGGATAAGTAAATGTTAGAGTACAGTCGTCTGCATATGCATGGGATTCTGGGATGAGATGAAGAAGGTCATTGAAGTAGACATTCCATAACAAAGGCCCAAGCACACTTTCCTGTGGAACACTTGCCCCAATAGGATGTCTTGCTGATTATGTTCCATTGAGAACTACCCTTAGAGATCTACCATGAAGGTAATCACTGAGGAGACATAGTGTAGAGCCTGCAATTCCCAGTGCTTGCAGTTTTGCCAAGAGGACCTGGTGCCACACTCGGTTGAAAGCACCAGCAATGTCCAGTGCTACCACACAGCTGACTTTGGATTAATCCAGTGACTGGTGCCATTTAGTGGAGAGGTTTAACAACAGATCAGCAGCAGAGTAACCTTTCCTGAAGCCATATTGACGGTCACAAAGTAGTGAGTGGTAGTCAAAAAACTCTGTCATTTGTCTTGAGATTATTGTCTCAAGGATCTAGCCAGTGATTGACAGGAGTTACACTGATCTGTAGTTGCTGATTTCTGCTCTGCTCTTCTTTTTGTGAACAGCCTCTTTCCACAGAGAAGGTCATTTACACTGAACTAGGTAGGCAGTGCTGAAAGATGCGAGTTAGAGGTGCTGCTAGCTGGTCTGCACATCTACTGCACATCTTGGGCTCAACTTGTCTGGGCCCATAGCCTTATCTTGGTCAAGTGATTTAAGAAGAAAATGCACCTCCTCCTGTCTTATTGTCACCACTGACAGTTTTGACACAGTTCTTGCAGCTAGCCTAGGAGGGTCCCTTGCTGGATCAGGAACTTGCATTTTGGTAGCAAAGTGTTCGGCAAAGAGGTCCGCTTTCTCTTGCCTACTAGTAGAGGTGGTCCCATCCTGTCGATTTAGAGGTGGAATAAGTTCATCAGGCAGATAACCTTGTCTTCCCTTGACCAGGGACCACCAGGTTTTGGAGCCCACTCTACCTTATGCTAGCTTTCTTTTTGTATCCACAACCCATTTAGAGATGGCCCACTTTTGAACTTCACCCATATGCCTGCAGGCTTACCTGTGCAAGTTCCTGTTATAGATAGTAGGATGTCTCTTATACTTTCGCCAAACCTTGTACTTAGCAGTAGCAGCCTCTCTACAACGAAAGCCAAAAAACGGCTGATCTGATCTCTCTCTCTATCTTCTCTCTCTCTCTCTCTCTCTCTCTACAGATCTCTCTACAATTAACACTCTCTGGTCTATCGCTGTCTCTCTCTGTCTCATCTAACACTTGTCACTGTATACAACACACACTTGTCACTGTTACAACAAACACTTGTCACTGTGTACAATCACAACACTTGTCACTGTTACAACACAACACTTGTCACTGTTACAACATCAACACTGTATGTCAACTGTAGTTACAACACAACACTTGTCACTGTATACAACACAACACTTGTCACTGTATACAACACAACACTTGTCACTGTATACAACACAACACTTGTCACTGTTACAACACAACACTTGTCACTGTTACAACACAACACTTGTCACTGTATACAACACAACACTTGTCACTGTATACAACACAACACTTGTCACTGTATACAACACAACACTTGTCACTGTATACAACACAACACTTGTCACTGTATACAACACAACACTTGTCACTGTATACAACACAACACTTGTCACTGTGTACAACACAACACTTGTCACTGTATACAACACAACACTTGTCACTGTATACAACACAACACTTGTCACTGTATACAACACAACACTTGTCACTGTGTACAACACAACACTTGTCACTGTGTACAACACAACACTTGTCTGTGTAAACAAACTGCTTTACAACACAACACTTGTCACTGTGTACAACACAACACTTGTCACTGTGTACAACACAACACTTGTCACTGTGTACAACACAACACTTGTCACTGTGTACAACACAACACTTGTCACTGTGTACAACACAACACTTGTCACTGTGTACAACACAACACTTGTCACTGTATACAACACAACACTTGTCACTGTATACAACACAACACTTGTCACTGTATACAACACAACACTTGTCACTGTATACAACACAACACTTGTCACTGTATACAACACAACACTTGTCACTGTGTACAACACAACACTTGTCACTGTATACAACACAACACTTGTCACTGTGTACAACACAACACTTGTCACTGTATACAACACAACACTTGTCACTGTATACAACACAACACTTGTCACTGTATACAACACAACACTTGTCACTGTATACAACACAACACTTGTCACTGTTACAACACAACACTTGTCACTGTTACAACATAACACTTGTCACTGTGTACAACACAACACTTGTCACTGTGTACAACATAACACTTGTCACTGTGTACAACACAACATCTTGTCCAACTGTAGTACAACACAACACTTGTCACTGTGTACAACACAACACTTGTCACTGTGTACAACACAACTTGTACTGTAGAACTCACTTGTCACTGTATACCATAACACTTGTCACTGTTACACACACACTGTCCTTCACAACACTTGTCCTTGTACAACACAACTTGTCACTGCTGTCAGACAACACTTGTCACTGTTACAACACACTTTCCTCCACAGACTTTCATCTAGGTTCCAACCTTTCCGTTTCACATTTCCTCAGAGCTCTTCCTCCAGACTTTCCCTTAACACTCTTCCCTCCAGACTTCTTCCTTTTCCAGACTCTTCCTCCAGACTCTTCCTACAGGCTCTTCCTTCCAGACTTTCCCTCAGACTCTTCCTACAGCTCTTCCTCCAGACTCTTCCCTACAGACTCTTCAATCCAGGCTCTTCCCTCCAGACTCTTCCCAACACTCTTCCCTCCAGACTCTTCCCTAGACACTCTTCCCTCCAGACTCTTCCTTCCAAGCTCTTCCCTCCAGACTCTTCCCTACAGGCTCTTCCTCAGACTCTTCCTCCAGACTCTTCTAGATCCAGGCTCTTCCCTCCAGACTCTTCCTCAGCACTCTTCCTCCAGACTCTTCCTCCAGCTCTTCCTCCAGACTCTTCCTCAGCTCTTCCTCCAGACTTTCCCTCCAGACTCTTCCCTACAGGCTCTTCCCTCCAGACTCTTCCCTCAGACTCTTCCCTCCAGACTCTTCCTCCAGACTCTCCCTCCAGACTCTTCCTCAGACTCTTCCCTCCAGACTCTTCCTCCAGACTCTTCCTCCAGACTCTTCCTCCAGACTCTTCCCTCCAGACTCTTCCTCCAGACTCTTCCTCCAGACTCTTCCTCCAGACTCTTCCTCCAGACTCTTCCCCTAGACTCTTTCCTCCAGACTCTTCCTCCAGACTCTTCCCCTTTCCAAGACTCTTCCCTCCAGACTCTTCCCTCCAGACTCTTCCCTCCAGACTCTTCCCTCCAGACTCTTCCCTCCAGACTCTTCCCTCCAGACTCTTCCCTCCAGACTCTTCCCTCCAGACTCTTCCCTCCAGACTCTTCCCTCCAGACTCTTCCCTCCAGACTCTTCCCTCCAGACTCTTCCTCCAGACTTCTTCCCTCAGACTCTTCCCTCCAGACTCTTCCCTCCAGACTCTTCCCTCCAGACTCTTCCCTCCAGACTCTTCCCTCCAGACTCTTCACTCCAGACTCTTCCCTCCAGACTTTCCTCCAGACTCTTCCTCAGACTCATCCCTCCAGACTCTTCCCTCCAGACTCTTCCTCCAGACTCTTCCCTCAGACTCTTCCCTCCAGACTCTTCATCCAGACTCTTCCTCCAGACTCTTCCTCCAAGACTCTTCAATCTCAGACTCTTCCTCCAGATTTCTTCCCTCCAAGACTCTTCAATCCAGACTCTTCTCATCTTCTCAGACTCTTCCTCTCAGACTCTTCCCTCCAGACTCTTCCCTCCAGACTCTTCCCTCCAGACTCTTCCTCCAAGACTCTTCAATCCAGACTCTTCCCTCCAGACTCTTCCCTCCAAGACTCTTCAATCCAGACTCTTCCCTCCAGACTCTTCCCTCCAAGACTCTTCAATCCAGACTCTTCCTCCAGACTCTTCCCTGTCTTCTCCAAGACTCTTCAATCCAGACTCTTCCTCCAGACTCTTCCTCCAAGACTCTTCAATCCAGACTCTTCCTCCAGATTCTTCCCTCCAAGACTCTTTCAATCCAGACTCTTCCCTCCAGACTCTTCCCTCCAAGACTCTTCAATCCAGACTCTTCCCTCAAGATCTTCCTCCAAGACTCTTCAATCCAGACTCTTCCCTCCAGATTCTTCCCTCCAAGACTCTTCAATCCAGACTCTTCCCTCCAGATTCTTCCCTCCAAGACTCTTCCCTCCAAGACTCTTCCCTCCAGACTCTTCCCTCCAAGACTCTTCCCTCCAAGACTCTTCATCAACTCTTCCTCCAAGACTCTTCTCCAGACTTCCTCAAGACTCTTCCCTCCAGACTCTTCCCCCCAAAGATTTCTTCCTCCAAGACTCTTCCCTCCAGACTCTTCCTCCAGACCTTCCTCCAAGACTCTTCCTCCAAGACTCTTCCTCAGCTCTTCCTCCAAGACTCTTCCCTCCAAGACTCTTCCCTCCAAGACTCTTCCCTCCAAGACTCTTCCCTCCAAGACTCTTCCCTCCAAGATTTCCTTCCTCAAGACTCTTCCTCCAAGACTCTTCCCTCCAGATCTTTCCTTCCTCCAAGACTCTTCTCAGACTTCTCCAGACTCTTCCCTCCAAGACTCTTCCCTCCAGACTCTTCCCTCCAAGACTCTTCCCTCCAGACTCTTCCCTCCAAGACTCTTCCCTCAAGACTCTTCCCTCCAAGACTCTTCCCTCCAAGACTCTTCCCTCCAAGACTCTTCCCTCCAAGACTCTTCCCTCCAAGACTCTTCCCTCCAAGACACTGTTAGCAACAACGATCATTCAGTTTAAGAATACAATGACCAGGTATTCCCTCGTTATAATACCAGGTATTCCCTCGTTATAATACCTGGTATTCCCTCGTTATAATACCAGGTATTCCCTCGTTATAAAACCAGGTATTCATTCGTTATAAAGCCAGGTATTCCCTAGTTATAATACCAGGTATTCCCTCGTTATAATACCAGGTATTCCCTCGTTATAATACCTGGTATTCCCTCGTTATAATACCAGGTATTCTTTCGTTATAAAACCAGGTATTCCCTCGTTATAAAGCCAGGTATTCCCTAGTTATAATACCAGGTATTCCCTCGTTATAATACCAGGTATTCCCTCGTTATAATACCTGGTATTCCCTCGTTATAATACCTGGTATTCCCTCGTTATAATACCAGGTATTCCCTCGTTATAAAACCAGGTATTCCCTCGTTATAATACCAGGTATTCCCTAGTTATAATACTAGGTATTCCCTCGTTATAATACCAGGTATTCCCTCGTTATTATACCTGGTATTCCCTCGTTATAATACCTGGTATTCCCTCGTTATAATACCAGGTATTCCCTCGTTATAATACCAGGTATTTCCTCGTTATAATACCAGGTATTTCCTCGTTATAATACCAGGTATTCCCTCGTTATAATACCAGGTATTCCCTCGTTATAATACCAGGTATTACCTCGTTATATTACCAGGTATTCCCTCGTTATATTACCAGGTATTCCCTCGTTATAATACCAGGTATTCCTTAGTTATAATACCAGGTATTCCCTCGTTATAATACCAGGTATTCCTTAGTTGTAATACCAGATATTCCCTCGTTATAATACTAGGTATTCACCAGTTATAATACCAGGTATTATCTAGTTATAATACCAGGTATTCCCTCGTTATAATAACAGGTATTCCCTCGTTAAATACTAGGTATTCCCTCGTTATAATACCAGGTATTCCCTGGTCATAACATTAGGTATTAGCTCGTTATAATGCCAGGTATTTCCTCGTTATAATATCAGGTATTTCCTTGTTATAATATTTATAATATCAAGTATTCACTCATTATATTACCAGGTATTCCTTGGTCATAACACCAGGTATTCCCTCGCTATAATACGATATATTCCCTAGTCATAACACAGGTATTCCTTGGACATAACATCAGGTATTCCTTGGTCATAACACCAGGTATTCCCTGGTCATAATACCAGGTATTCCCTGGTCATAATACCATGTATTCCTCTGGTCATAACACCAGGTATCCTCTGGTTATAACACCAGGTATCCCCTGGTTATAACACCAGGCCCAGACTTCCCTCCGTCATTATGACACATTAACTATGTATTCCCTCGCTGATAATAATCACTGACACATCCGACTCTTTTTATTTTGAGTTTAATTTTAATGAAGTTAATGAGAATGTGATAAATGTTGGTGGTTATTAATAACAACAATAACAACGAGAAAATGACTACAACAATCACTGCAGTAACAACTACAACTACATAAAAAGCACTACAATAATGACTACAAGTACTACAACAGCCACTACAATAACGACTGCAACTACTATTGCAGCCACTACTACAATAACAACTAAAACTACTTCAACAACTACTAAAGAAACGACTATAACTACTGCAATAATGACTATAACTACTGCCAAGATTCTCACCTGAAATGCATTGGATTGGTTTTCAAATATTAGGTCGACGTTCGACTCTTGGAATATATATATATATATATATATATATATATATATATATATATATATATATATATATATATAGTGTATTTCACAGCAACCTTTGGGTAGTTATCTTCAGTCAGATAAAATATTATAAGCCAGGTACATTCAGTGCTTTTCTGATGGAAAAGTCTCTGATGACTCCATCAAAATCCAACGAGCGCAGGATGTCAAATTCTATGTTCATGACCGTCAGGTTCACAAGCCGCCCTTGCTGCATGCTCGTTCGTAGCCGGTTCTCACTACCACACTGTTGTTCACATACTGGCCACGATCAAGCAGTCATTCATACTGCAGCGCCCTGCACACCCAGGATGATGATGTGCTGTGAGTCATCCTCGCGTCATGCAGCTGACGACGCGCTCGCACCGATGATGTAACACCAGCGATCAGATGACTCAACATGATAATCCAACCACAATTCAAACTCGTGCATACATTTTCTCTTTTTGCAATCTATTCAATTCTCAGTATAATGTGTCATAATATTTTTCATCATTTGGTGGGGGGCCCCTTCTGACGGGGGCCAGGGGGGCCCGGGGCCCCTTCCCCTAAATCCGGCTCTGCTGCCTAGCACGGGCCAGTAGATCTACTACGGTGTCTCTTCAGTCTTTAGTTCTTAAATATGAAAATAATGAGTAAGGAGAGTTCTGGTGAGGTTGTGAACAGCGCAGGATACCTGACCCAGGATACCTGACCCAGGAGGCCTGACCCAGGAGGCCTGACCCAGGAGGCCTGACCCAGGAGGCCTGACCCAGGATACCTGACCCAGGAGGCCTGACCCAGGAGGCCTGACCCAGGATTCCTGACCCAGGAGGCCTGATCCAGGAGGCCTGACCCAGGAGGCCTGACCCAGGATTCCTGACCCAGGATACCTGACCCAGGAGGCCTGACCCAGGATTCCTGACCCAGGATACCTGACCCAGGAGGCCTGACCCAGGATTCCTGACCCAGGAGGCCTGACCCAGGATACCTGACCCAGGAGGCCTGACCAAGGATTCCTGACCCAGGAGGCGTGACCCAGGAGGCCTGAGCCAGGTCATGGTCAACACCTGCACGAAAAATAGGAAAGAGAAGAGAGGAATACCTCCTTGAGTCCAGGTGAATCACCCTCCTTGAGTCCAGGTGAATCACCCTCCTTGAGTCCAGGTGAATCACCCTCCTTGAGTCCGGTGATCACCTTGGTCAGAAATCACCCTCCTTGAGTCGGTGAATCACCTCGAGTCAGGAATCACCCTCCTTGAGTCCAGGTGAATCACCCTCCTTGAGTCCAGGTGAATCACCCTCCTTGAGTCAGGTGAATCACCCTCCTTGAGTCAGGTGAATCACCTCTGAGTCCAGATGAATCACCCTCCTTGAGTCCAGGTGAATCACCCTCCTTGAGTTCAGATGAATCACTCCTGAGTCAGATTAATCACCCTCCTTGAGTCCAGGTGAATCACCCTCCTTGAGTCCAGGTGAATCACACTCCTTGAGTCCAGGTGAATCACCCTCCTTGAGTCCAGATGAATCACCCTCCTTGAGTCCAGGTGAATCACCCTCCTTGAGTCCAGGTGAATCACCCTCCTTGAGTCCAGGTGAATCACCCTCCTTGAGTCCAGGTGAATCACCCTCCTTGAGTCCAGATGAATCACCCTCCTTGAGTCCAGATGAATCACCCTCCTTGAGTCCAGATGAATCACCCTCCTTGAGTCCAGGTGAATCACCCTCCTTGAGTCCAGATTAATCACCCTCCTTGGCCGTGATCACTTGAGTCCAGGTGAATCACCCTCCTTGAGTCCAGGTGAATCACCTCCTTGGTCAGATGAATCACCTGAGTCGATGAATCACCCTCTTGAGTCAGTGAATCCGTCCTTGAGTCAGTGAATCACCTCGTCAGGTGATCCTCCTTGAGTCCAGATGAATCACCCTCCTTGGTCAGTGATCACTCTTGAGTCAGAATCACCCTCCGAGTCCAGGTGATCACTCCTGAGTCCAGATGAATACTCTGAGTCAGTGATCACCCTCCTTGAGTCCAGGTGAATCACCCTCCTTGAGTCCAGGTGAATCACCCTCCTTGAATAAGGAACCTGCTTCATACTTGACGCAGACACTCACACAGTGTTAATAATATCTCTGCTACTACTGTTACTATTACTACTACTTCTGCTATTGCTACTAATACTATTACCACTACTACTGCTATTACTACTGCTACTACTATTACCACTACTACTGCTATTACTACTGCTACTACTATTACTACTACTACTGCTGTTCTGGTCAGGGTATTATTATTATTGTTATTATTATTGGTATTATTATTTAATAATTCTAATAATAATAGTTATTATTATTATTATTATTGCTGTTGTATTATTATTATTATTATTATTATTATTATTATTATTATTATTATTATTATTATTATTATTATTATTGTTGTTGTTGATGTTATTATTATTATTATTATTATTATTATTATTATTATTATTATTATTATTATTATTATTATTATTATTATTATTATTATTATTATTATTATTGTTGTTGTTGTTGTTCTTGTTCTTGTTGTTGTTGTTGTTGTTGTTGTTGTTTTGTTATTATTATTATTATTATTATTATTATTATTATTGTTATTAGCATTATCATCATCATCACGGATAATAGTAATGATGATTGTCTTCAGGACGGAAGTTTATCCTCAATTCTTGATGATGAAAATAAAAACAATTTGAAGAATGTGATGCAGGAAATAACTCGAGAAATGATGACAGTTAAAGAGACGATAACGGAGAATAATGGAAAAGATAACCTAAAAGAGACGACGATAACCACCATTTGTGAAAGTTATTAGTGTAGTTCATAGAGAGAGAGAGAGTGAGTGAGTTAGAGAGAGAGAGAGAGAGAGAGAGAGAGAGAGAGAGAGATAGTGAGTGAGAGAGTGAGTGAGAGAGTGAGTGAGAGAGAGGAGAGAGATGAGTAGAGAGATGAGATGATAGATGAGAGATGAGAGATGAGAGAGAGAGAGATAGATAGAGATAGAGAGAGAGAGAGGGAGAGATAGTGACTGAGAGAGAGAGAGTGGAGAGAGTGGTGAGAGAGAGAGGAGAGAGAGATAGAAGATGGGAGAGAGAGAGGAGTGAGGAGAGGAGAAGAGATAGAGGGAAGAGTGAGTGAGTGAGAGAGAGAGAGAGTGAGGAGAGAGAGAGTGAGAGAGAGAGAGAGGTGAGAGAGAGAGAGAGAGAGGAGAGGAGAGAGAGAAGAGATAGAGTGAGTGAGAGAGAGAGAGAAAGAGAGAGAGAGATCTAGTATTTATATTCACCGCAGAGTGACTATTTGTTAGGGAGGCTTGATTAAGCTGCTCCACTGCCTCAGTGTATTTATGGCTCCCAAGAGCTCTTGTGTGTGTGTGTGTGTGTTTGTGTTTGTTTACTGGGTTGAACTTCGTCTCCCTTCCCCCAAAATTTCAGTCTACACCGGTGTTCACTCTCTCTCTCTCTCTCTCTCTCTCTCTCTCTCTCTCTCTCTCTCTCTCTCTCTCTCTCTCTCTCTCTCTCTCTCTCTCTCTCTCTCTCTCTCTCTCTCTCTCTCTCTCATTGCTTATATTTTTTTCACTGATCCTACAATGTTTTCTAAATAATATTTAGCTCATTTGTTGATTTTTTTGTCCACCTGTGTCTGCTAACAATGGTCCTTCCTGTGTGGCTGTGTCTCCCTCATACAACACTCTGGTCCTTCCTGTGTGGCTGTGTCTCCCTCATACAACACTCTGGTCCTTCCTGTGTCTGTGTCTCCTCATACAACACTCTGGTCCTTCCTGTGTGGCTGTGTCTCCCTCATACAACACTCTGGTCCTTCATGTGTGGCTGTGTCTCCCTCATACAACACTCTGGTCCTTCCTGTGTGGCTGTGTCTCCCTCATACAACACTCTGGTCCTCCCTGTGTGGCTGTGTCTCCCTCATACAACACTCTGGTCCTTCCTGTGTGACTGTGTCTCCCTCATACAACACTCTGGTCCTTCCTGTGTGGCTGTGTCTCCCTCATACAACACTCCGGTCCTTCCTGTGTGGCTGTGTCTCCCTCATACAACACTCTGGTCCTACCTGTGTGGCTGTGTCTCCTCATACAACACTCTGGTCCTCCCTGTGTGGCTGTGTCTCCTTGATACAACACTCTGGTCCTTCCTGTGTTGTTGTGTCTCCCATACAACACTCTGGTCCTCCCTGTGTGGCTGTGTCTCCCTGATACAACACTCTGGTCCTTCCTGTGTGGCTGTGTCTCCCTATACAACACTCTGGTCCTTCCTGTGTGGCTGTGTCCCCCTCATACAACACTCTGGTCCTTCCTGTGTGGCTGTGTCTCCTCATACAACACTCTGGTCCTTCCTGTGTGGCTGTGTCTCACTCATACAACACTCTGGTCTTTCCTGTGTGGCTGTCTCCCTCATACAACACTCTGGTCCTTCCTGTGTGGCTGTGTCTCACTCATACAACACTCTGGTCTTTCCTGTGTGGCTGTCTCCCTCATACAACACTCTGGTCCTTCCTGTGTGGCTGTGTCTCCCTCATACAACACTCTGGTCCTTCCTGTGTGGCTGTGTCTCCCTCATACAACACTCTGGTCCTTCCTGTGTGGCTGTGTCTCCTTCATACAACACTCTGGTCCTTCCTGTGTGGCTGTGTCTCCCTCATACAACACTCTGGTCCTTCATGTGTGGCTGTGTCTCCCTCATACTACACTCTGGTCCTTCCTGTGTGGCTGTGTCTCCCTCATACAACACTCTGGTCCTCCCTGTGTGGCTGTGTCTCCCTCATACAACACTCTGGTCCTTCCTGTGTGGCTGTGTCTCCCTCATACAACACTCTGGTCCTTCCTGTGTGGCTGTGTCTCCCTCATACAACACTCCGGTCCTTCCTGTGTGGCTGTGTCTCCCTCATACAACACTCTGGTCCTACCTGTGTGGCTGTGTCTCCCTCATACAACACTCTGGTCCTCCCTGTGTGGCTGTGTCTCCTTGATACAACACTCTGGTCCTTCCTGTGTTGTTGTGTCTCCCTCATACAACACTCTGGTCCTCCCTGTGTGGCTGTGTCTCCCTGATACAACACTCTGGTCCTTCCTGTGTGGCTGTGTCTCCCTCATACAACACTCTGGTCCTTCCTGTGTGGCTGTGTCTCCCTCATACAACACTCTGGTCCTTCCTGTGTGGCTGTGTCTCCCTCATACAACACTCTGGTCCTTCCTGTGTGGCTGTGTCTCACTCATACAACACTCTGGTCTTTCCTGTGTGGCTGTCTCCCTCATACAACACTCTGGTCCTTCCTGTGTGGCTGTGTCTCGCTCATACAACACTCTGGTCCTCCCTGTGTGGCTGTGTCTCCCTCATACAACACTCTGGTCCTTCCTGTGTGGCTGTGTCTCCCTCATACAACACTCTGGTCCTCCCTGTTTGGCTGTGTCTCCCTCATACAACACTCTGGTCCTTCCTGTGTGGCTGTGTCTCCCTCATACAACTCTCTGGTCCTTCCTGTGTGGCTGTGTCTCCCTCATACAACACTCTGGTCCTTCCTGTGTGGCTGTGTCTCCCTCATACAACACTCTGGTCCTTCCTGTGTGGCTGTGTCTCACTCATACAAAACTCTGGTCTTTCCTGTGTGGCTGTGTCTCCCTCATACAACACTCTGGTCCTTCCTGTGTGGCTGTGTCTCCCTCATACAACACTCTGGTCCTTCCTGTGTGGCTGTGTCTCCCTCATACAACACTCTGGTCCTCCCTGTCTGGCTGTGTCTCCCTCATACAACACTCTGGTCCTTCCTGTGTGGCTGTGTCTCCCTCATACAACACTCTGGTCCTTCCTGTGTGGCTGTGTCTCCCTCATACAACACTCTGGTCCTTCCTGTGTGGCTGTGTCTCCCTCATACAACACTCTGGTCCTTCCTGTGTGGCTGTGTCTCCCTCATACAACACTCTGGTCCTCCCTGTGTGGCTGTGTCTCCCTCATACAACACTGTTCTTCACTCTGCTGAAGACAAGACACTTCTGCTCAACAAGCTTTTACTGTCACAACTTTTCGTTTCGTGTAGAACTTTATCAGCTTCGTTATAGGTCCTAATGTGGCCACAGTAAAAGAAATAGTTGACCGTGAGCTGCCACTACTCTGCCAGCAGCCTGACTATCTTATAAGTTGTGCTAATGTTTTCTTAAGACTTCTTCAGCTTTAACCTTCCCTCCTAGTTTCTCTGGCAACTTTGGGGACAGTCTCATAGCAACATTCACATGACTGCATATATATATATATATATATATATATATATATATATATATATATATATATATATAATATATAATATATATATATATATATATATATAATATATATATATATATATATAAATTTTTATATAATATTACAGAAATAATCAATAGAAAACTATTCTTAATTAAAAGTGAGTTTAATTTAGCCTATTCAACTAATTGTTTTAATGTTGACAATATTTAATATTAACAAATTCAAAATATTTTTTCGTTAGGTCAGAATATTTTTTGCGAAATTATTTAATCTTATCAACGCAAGTTTTACCTATTCGGCACAATTCTTTTGTTTGGCGAAAATAATTCCCTTATCAGACGGTGTCTCCCTGCAGAGGGACCTCACTGCTCCACTTTTCCTTCTGCTTGGCAGGTAAGAGAACTAACTTCCAGCCTGTTCGAACAGCTCTTGAAGCATACTGAAGAGCCCCTGCTGAGGACCTACAACTCGGTGAAGACAGAGGGAGAAGCCTAGGACTCTTCCTCAATCCCTCCAAGTGTGAAATCATCACACGAACCAGAAATAATCAGCTCGCGAAATATCCTCCTGAATCTCTACACTGACTCCTAGCCAAGAGCATCCTCTGTGGAGCACGGTAGGGTTGCAGCACCAACACTTTCTGTCTTCGTGTTTGGCTTCCAGTGGACTAGTCAAGGAGATTGTCCCCGAACGCTTGAGAGGTGTGGTAGGAGCTCAAGACCCCAGGTTCATTGAAGCAGCCGTGCGGTGGGACACCCTTGCCGACTCCTCCAGTAGACCAGCTCCTCCAAAAGAGCACAAACAGTCCCACTGGGACAAATTGATCATGGAAAAAATCGCCAACGCTTCAGGAAAGAACAAAGCTCGTCTCCAAGTGATGAAGGCACCGCATTCAGGAAATTTCCTTCTAGCTGTTCCCAATTCATCTCTGGGCACTCGACTCGACCCACAGGCCATTCGGATTGGTGTTGCTCTCCGCCTAGCCGCCCCCATACTCACCGAACATATGTAGGTGTATTTGTGGCAGAACAACGGCTGATCAATTTGTACTTCATGGTCTCGTGTGTTACACATCAGAAGGGAAGTATGCTAGACATGAGGAGGTCAACGACATCATAAAGAGAAGCCTCGCCACAGCCCTTTGCCCAGCTCAACGGGAACCCCAAGTATAGAGGTCTGACGGAAGTCAAAAGCGTCCTGATGGAACCACTATGCTACCCTGGAAGGATGGTAAGCAGATTGCCTGGGACTTCACCTGTGCCGCCACATTGGCAGACAGACACCTACTTGCCATACTCCGAAGCTGAAGGGGGTGGAGCTGCCAGCTTCAGGGAGACCCAGAAGACCTGCAGATATGATGGCCTTTCCCCTTGCTATAACTTTATCCCAATAGGGTCGGAGACCCTTGGAGCATGGGGCAAGTGTGCTGTAAAGTTCCTCAAAGAGCTGGGTGAAAAACTCATCATAGAAACCAAGGATCACAGGACGGCCAGCTTCCTCTTTCAGAGACTCAGTGTTGCGATCCAGAGGGGAAATGCCTGCAGCATTCTGGGCACTCGGCCCACCGCCGGGGAGCTGGACGAAGTATTCGAGATGTAGCTCTGAGTTGTTATCTATGTTGTTCTACTCCCTATTGTATTTTTGTCAATATATTTTCCCTGAAGTAAGTTTATTCTTTTCTCTGAGGATGAGGGTCCCCAGCACAGTTCTAGAGGTGGTACATATATATATATATATATATATATATATATATATATATATATATATATATATATATATATATATATATATATATATATATATATATATATAATTTTCTTTATGTACTTCCTTTCCTTTTGGTTAGGCTCAAAGATCGATAATAAAGCTGGGAAGGGAAAGGAGATGGGTAGGATAAAGCAGTGAAAAAAAGAAAAGGTTGAGAGTAGAGAGGAAGAGAAAGGTAAGAAAGATTAAGTGGCCTGACCACTTTGGGTGGGATTAAAGAAAGTGTTTTTTGCCACGTAGTGTCAAGGATTTCGTTAGATTGGAGCTCTATACTGATGCCGCAAACTCAACACTTATTCCGAGGTGTGTACTGTAGAGTGTACTGCTTGTTTCAGCGCTCTTAGGTATACTCTGTGGAGTGTTCTGACTGAATCATTGTTATGAGGGGCGAGCTGTGTGGTATTTTGTTCTTAAGGTTTGGCACAGTTAAAGTTCTGATCTACCAGCTGTACAGTAGCTACTATTTGCACACTGTTTTGACAGAATCAGTGTTCTGAGTTACCAGCTGTACAGTAGCTACTATTTGCACACTGTTTTGACAGAACCAGTGTTCTGAGTTACCAGCTGTACAGTAGCTACTATTTGCACACTGTTTTGACAGAATCAGTGTTCTGAGTTACCAGCTGTACAGTAGCTACTATTTGCACACTGTTTTGACAGAACCAGTGTTCTGAGTTACCAGCTGTACAGTGGTCTGATCGATTCAACGCTGGGGCTCACGAACGAAGACCATTAGTACATTTCTGCCTCACGATACGTTTGGTGTGCTGTGCATCCGAGGTCACTTCCCTGACGTGGACTCCTGGACCTGTGTCTCTCCTAATTGCTGTCACTTCACCCTCCTCCTCCTCTGCCCAGATCCCACCTTCATCACTATGCATATAGACTAGGACAGTAGCACACTGATACCCATTTTTTATTATTTCTTTGTATATTTTTATATATATATATATATATATATATATATATATATATATATATATATATATATATATATGTAAAATAACGAAGGTACGAGGCTTTCAACACACTGACTGACTGATTGATATTGAGAAAGATACAGCATATGCTGTACTTTTCTGAAAATTGATGAACTGAACAGATCGACTGCAAGCTGAGGGACTGATCACCACAAACTCGTCCCCATCTTCCACCGTTGTTCTCTATAATGGACTGAAGAAGCCACTGGCTGGCGAAACGTTTCCGTAACAAAGATTCCCAAACGTCACACCAGCATCTCATTCTTCAACATGTCGGTTTTTCTAAACCATTATCTGTGACTTGTCCCAGCCACGGTGTTGTGAATTTCTTTGTCATGGTGAAGGAGTAGAGTGTTTCCATAGCGTAAATGTGGATTACAGTGTGTGCGTGTGTCTTTTTGTCTTTACAGAGATCCGGGGGGAGGTTCACTGGGGGGTAAAGCAGCACCTAGCACTACGCCAGCCACCTGCCTTCACCTACCTTCACTACGCCAATGACGACGAGGCTGTCGAAGGACGAAAGATTTACAAGAACCCGCGGAATGCTCCTTCCCTCTCCTGCCCGAGGAATGACGGAGCTGTCAAGCGCGCGGTAAGTGCCAGCTGAACCACGGGAGAACCACGGGGAAACCACGGGGGACTGTTGGGGAACCACGGGTGAACCACAGGGAAACCACTTGGGGACCAACGGGGGAACCACCTGGGTACCCACAGGTGAACCACGGGCAAACCACGGGTGAACCACCTGGTGAACGGGGAACCTCCTGGTGAATCACGGGTGAACCACGGGGAACCACCTGGTGAACCATAGTGTAAGATACAAAAGAGACAGTACATCTCAGCGTGTACGTTCTCGACAGGTAAGACACATGCTCAACATCTAGGCGTCTTTATTCCCTAACGTGTGGCCTACACAGTCGACTTCCTCAGTCGAATACAGAGCAGAAGCAGTGGAGGTGTTGAGACGACGTAGTCGGTCCATGGACCGAGACTTTACATAATTCCCTGCTTCAGGGATTAAGGTAATCTTGATTGGTTGGTGACTGGTTTGCATGCAGCAGCCTTAGTGACCCTCGTGTAGTCGACATGCTTTAAGCTTAATTAACCGTGATACCCAATGATGGGTTGGCCTAAGGTTTGTAATGGTTAACCCCAGGATCTAATCCAAACCAGTCGGTTAACGCCGAGGTACCTGTTTAGTAATGATGGTAGAATTAGCGACATGTAATGCATTCGAGCATAATAGTGAAGGCAAAGTCGAATACGTTGGGTAAGGAAACACATGTGCAACTAATGTGACATTTTATTGTGGCAACGTTTCGCTCTCCAGGAGCTTTGTCAAGCCGTTGTTACTGCCGGTTAACGGCTTTGTCAATCCGTTACCCACCGTTAACGGCTAGACAAAACTCCCGGAGAGCGAAACGTTGCCGCAAGAAAATGTCACAATAGTTGCAAATGCGTCCTTTTACCCAACGTATTCGACACTGCCTTCACTGTTATGCTCAGATACTTTTCCTTCTCTAACATCCCTGAAGAATCTTCTTTCATCCCACAGATTCCTGCTCATCTCCGCTGCTTTCTTACCTTCCTATGTTTTGTGCTTCATCTTATATTTCAAAGACCCATCTGCCGTTATATCTCTCTCAAGCATTTATGTACATTCACCAATATACATAAAGTACCGATATACGGGAATATCTATCCTCATCCATTAGGCTATTCTCGCTTCTGTGTCACCTGCTTCACGGTCAGTGTCGGACCGAAACGTCGTCTTAAGTTTGTCTCATTTGCTCGGGTTATATGTGTACCTGGTATTCTAATGGCAAAACTCTTGAACTTCCCCTAGATGTGGCTCCACACTGGTGCTGAGTACTCGAGGGTTCGTGAATGACTTTCTGAATGGCTTCTTCTTCTTCACTTTCATGCATAAGTGGGGATATTATTCACTCTGAATGTTAATTGGGAGAGAGTAATGTCTAGTGCATTCAAATTCTTTCTTGACACCTGGATTGCATGTACCTGTGCGAGTGTATGCATCAGTATGTATCATAGGAAAATATAGGTATGCATTAGTATGTATCATAGGGAAATACATATTGGTGGGTGGCCATGAGAACATACAAGGTGCCAGAGTGCTCTAATGTGAGTTACTGTCTTACTTTAGGGTTTTATGGTCTTGTGCGTGTTGCTAGTTATTAATGGACCTTGTGTTTATGTGTGTGTGTGTGTAATCACCTAGTTGTGGTTGCAGGGGTCGATTCACAGCTCCTGGCCCCGCCAGTGTGTGTGTGTGTATGCGTGTGTGTGTGTATGTGTGTGTGTGTGTGTGTGTGTGTGTGTTTCTGTGAGTAGTATGTATGTGTGTGTATGTGTGTGTGTGTGTGTGTGTGTGTGTTTCTGTGAGTAGTATGTATGTGTGTGTATGTGTGTGTGTATGTTTCTGTGAGTAGTATGTGTGTGTGTGTGTGTGTGTGTGTGTGTGTGTGTGTGTGTGTGTGTGTGTGTGTGTGTGTGTGTGTGTGTGTGTTGTGTGTGTGTGTGTGTGTGTGTGTGTGTGTGAGTGTAGTTGCAGCAGTAGAGTTATGCTTCTAGTCTTCCATCTACTTTAATTACTGTATTATACATAAATTAGCGTGTTTGTTGCAGCGCCTCATTGAACACTCCAGCCACAGTGTTCAACAATATTTGTAAAACAAACCCTTTTGTTTATCTTTTTTTTTAAATTTCTTTACCATCCGTAAAATTCTTGTTCTTGTACTTGTTTCTATACGACTGTTAAATGTTCGTGAGTGGTTAGGATGTGTCCTCCCACTCTGTCTTCTGATGAGGGCCTCTCCCGAGGATGTACTCTCTCTCCTCACTCTCTCTCTTTCTCTCTCTCTCTCTCTCTCTCTCTCTCTCTCTCTCTCTCTCTCTCTCTCTCTCTCCCCCCTCTCTCTCTCTCTCTACGACTGTGTTAAAACCTGGGAACTTTGATGTCATTGCAATAACTGAAACGTGGTATAATATAAAGAGTCGGGATATGATTGCTGAGTGTCATATTCAGGGGTTTAAGTTGTTCCATGTAGATAGATATAATGGGAAAGGGGGTGGAGTTGCATTATATGTACGAGAAAATATAAATTGCTGCATAAAAACAGGCATAAAAATAGATGGATCATTAACAGAATCTGTTTGGGTAGAGTTTCTAGAAGGTCAAGAAAAACTGATTGTAGGTGTAATATACCGACCTCCAGGCTTGGATCACGATAGGGAGACTTCTTTGGGACGAAATTGTTAGGGCTTCTAGACACAATAACGTAGTAATAGTAGGGGATTTTAACTTTAGTCAAATTGACTGGACTTCTTTGACCGGTATCTGGAGTCCAGTGACTTTATG
>WNWK01014269.1:0-51962 GCA_009830355.1 Cherax destructor | reverse complement strand
AGATGAGAGGAGCCAACATCTTTAGTAATTAATACCCACAGGGGACTTATTATATATAAGAGATTACCATTTGGAATTTCCTCATCTCCTGGTATTTTCCAGATATTTATTTCCCAATTGTTTGTTAACCTGGATGGGGTTGCATCCTATTTAGATGATATCATAATATGTGGTGCCACAGAAGTTGAGCATGATGTCAGACTCAGGCAGGTGTTGAGTATTTTACAAGAGCATAATGTAGTACTGAATAAGGATAAGTCAGTGTTGAAAGCCAGATCTATTGCATATCTGGGGTATGAGATTTCTGGGGCAGGTATTAAACCCTCTTCTCAGAAGGTGGAGGCTCTTGTGAATTTACCTTCACCTACGTCTGTAGGAGAAGTTCAGTCTTTTGTGGGGATGGTGACTAACTATTGTAAGTTTATTAGGAATTTTTCTTTAATTTTGGCACCACTGTATGATTTGTTAAAAAAGGGGGCTACATTTGAGTGGTCTTCAGTGGAAGAAGAAGCTGTTCAAAGGATTAAAAAACAATTGGAGTGATCAGCTTTGTTGACTAATTTTACGGGAGAGCATCCATTAATAATTGAGGTTGATGCTTCTTCTGTGGGTGTTGGATGTGTGTTAATCCAGGTAGTAAATGGCCAGGAAAACCCTGTGTATTTTGCTAGTAAGAAACTTTCTCCGGCAGAACAGAATTATTCTCAACTTGATAAAGAAGGTCTAGCTTTGGTGTATGCTGTTAAGAAATTCAGATATTTTTTGCTAGGGAGAAAGTTTGTTGGGAGCAGTAGGAGGATTGAATACTATGTTTGTTTGGTTCAGTCATTTATAATTGTGTTGTTGTTGTTGTTGTTGTTATGGAGCGGCCTTGGAGAGTACATTGTTATGGTTACTCAGCGTTTCAATAACCTACAACCACTACAGGTAGAGATATAATGATTGCAAATTGTTACTATTGCAATCTTAACTAGGCGCTAAGCCCACTAGATAAGATGGCAAGGAAAATAGATGTTAACAGGCTGACTCTTGCGTACCACAGTTTAAAGGTCACCCAATTACTCAAGAGAGAAAGTGTTCATGAAACTGAACATCATGCAAGAGTAAGCTTGTTCACAGTAAAAATGCAATAATCTTATCCCTGAACAAAATTAACTTAATGTTATAAAATAGCATGAGTTACATGCTCACAGCACAGATGAATAGTGCAATTTGAAATAGTTCTAGGAATTTAACAGTCAAGTTTCAGTCTGAATGGGAAAATGTATTAGGAAACACAGCACAACACTAGGACAAGCAACTTAATTATGTAACTGTATTTGATAGTTCAGTAACACTGAGCGGAGAATTACACTGAGTTAATAAATGTAAGAAGTCACTACACTGAAATAAACTCTGAGCCTTTTATTTAAAAGTCTTAATACAGGCTTACAGATAACAGTTTACTGTCTCTAAAGCGAAACACTGTTGCTGAAGGTCAGAAATAATCCTAGTGTAGAAGTGAGGGAAAGTTAGTGTAGTTAACCTGGGGTGTACGTGGCAACCCGCACCACTACATAACACAGCGTCTTCACAGGAGGCGGCGATTTCTTTGGGATGAATATGCGCTTTCTGTCGACTTACAGAGCCTGCGGCCTTGTCGTCGGCGCCCAGTCTATCTTCTTTCTTCACCTGGTCTGTGAGCGGGGGTGGAAATGTACAAGCATGGAGAGATATGTGGGTGATGGTGGTAGCGACACAGCTAATCCCCTCTCCCTTACATTACTCACTCTTTAAATCCATCTGGTTTATCAACCCACACTAAGCCACTAGGTAAAAGTTAGCTTTTACAGGCAGGAAGCACACTGGTATGGCAGGAACACTATAGAACGTTTACGTAGATGTGCTGGGGATCAGGACAGCTGTGCCTGCTGGCTGCCTTAGTTTGTCCTGCCTGGCTTGTTTGTTGCTTTCAAGCCTGCTTGAATGTGCCAGTTAAACCCGTGTCAACCACTTGGAGATTATCTTGTAGCAGGCACGTATGCACACAGGAGACACATCCTTAAGAAGAGTGGGTGGGAAATCGTGGAAAGCTGGCAGCAGGACTGACGGGCACTCAGGCACGTATGTGGGCGAGCAAAACCGCCTCTAGACCATAGGTAAATAGAGGCGAGTGGCTGAGTTCTAAATAGAGGAGGAGGCAGGCGAGGGGTAGTGTAGATAGGCCTTCTTGTGCCACTTCAAACCAACACTTTTCGTTTAACTAGGTAGATCACTAGTCACAGCTCACACATAAGAGTTCCAGCAACAATGCAGCTGCGATCCAACGATATGAGTTGCATGATGAGTTATCAGTCGAGTGAAATAAGCAGTCCTGGGAAACAAGGCCTAGGACCTCACTCACACACGTCCTCTCCCCTCAAACACTCAGCCCTACTGTTAATAAACTGGTCAAGGATAGATGTGGATTTAGAGTGAGAATATCGAAGAGACCCCTTGGATGCGACCAGGAGTGGGTCAAGTTTTCTCACACGCCTCAACAGGGGTAACCGCGGTAAAATTATACTAGTCGGTCATCTCCCCGGGAGATTATTTTGTTGTAAGTGGCGGTGAAGCCCAGACACAAGTCCACTAACACCCAGGATGCGACCCAGACTAGTCCACTAACACCGAGGATGCGACCCAGACTAGTCTACTAACACCCAGGATGCGACCCAGACTAGTCCACTAACACCCAGGATGCGACCCAGACTAGTCCACTAACACCCAGGATGCGACCCAGACTAGTCCACTAACACCGAGGATGCGACCCAGACTAGTCCACTAACACCGAGGATGCGACCCAGACTAGTCCACTAACACCCAGGGCCCTAGTGATTAGAGGCTGTTAGACCTGTATTACTCTATATCGCCTGGTAATAACGTTCACTCTTTTGTGAATTTATCCTAGTCTGGGAGGCATCTTTTCTTCTTCCAAGCCCGAGTTACAGGGCGTGAAGAATTATCTTAATTTTGTGGGACGATCTAATCGTCATCACCTAAAGTTTTGTTTCTCTTTTCAGCCCGAGTCTCTGGGCGAGATGAACTTTTTGACTTTTGAAGTGACATTTGGTGTTGTGTCACCTCATTTTCCTCACTCTAGAGAGAGTGCTATGTACTACAAGATGCTGTATCGCAAGATTACATTCTTCGCCGTTTTGGGGCGCACTCTTCTTCGTTTAATATAGACTGTTTTCTCTTGCCAGCACGACTCTCTGCATCTACCGAGCTTGGAGGTGATATTTCATGATCTTCCGTCTCATTTTTCCCATCAGCTCTATCCTGATTAGCGGATAAACCCATTTTAACTGCGAGTTTAAGGGATTCCTCGCACAACGACGGTTCCTGCGTCGCTTCGTCTCCAGTGGTTTTCTATATTTCTTAAAAATAATTGCAGAACTCTTCTAGGTAGTTTATTATCAAACTAAGTTCAACCCTTTCATCAGGGTTTTCAGATTTACCTTTAGTGGTCCAGTGTTTTAAAGGTAATGGGGTAAACTCAGGTTCTATCCCCATGTGGGTAGTCATGTCAGCTAAACTATAGATGTCACTCTGAGGAGTACAAGGCTCAGCTCTCTGCATCTCAGGTGCATCTCTTTCCTGCTTTCTTTCTCTGTTTAGCTGTTTGAACCTTTTCCATACAACGTAACCAAACGGTAGAGCCAACTGCTGGCCGCACGCAGTCCAACGTACGAACCACAGCCCGGCTGATCCGGTACCGACTTGAGGTGCCTGTCCAGTGCCTGCTTGAAGACAGCCAGGGGCTTGTTGGTAATCCCCCTGATGTATGCTGGGAGGCAGTTGAACAATCTTGGGCACCTCACACTTATTGTGTTGTCCCTCAACGTGCTAGTGGCACCCCTGCTCTTCATTGGGGGGATGTTACATCGTATAATGCAGTGATGTGTGTTGTAGTGAAGTATAAAGCAGTGATGTGTGTTGTAGTGAAGTATAAAGTTGTGATGTGTGTTGTAGTGAAGTATAAAGTTGTGATGTGTGTTGTAGTGAAGTATAAAGTTGTGATGTATGTTGTAGTGAAGTATAAGGCAGTGATGTGTGTTGTAGTGAAGTATAATGCAGTGATGTGTGTTGTAGTGAAGTATAATGAGTGAATGTAAAACCTGTTATGAATAATACTTACTTAGCTAATTATTCCTAACACTTATATTATAATGACCACGTAAACTAACTGCAATGCAATTAATTGTTTTAAATTGTTTTAAATTGTTATCTCACTCAATTAGTTGCATTGCTGCAATAAATTGCTACAATTAATTGAATGTTCAACTTATATTCAAACTTTAAAACTTGATAAGCAACTTTACTTATTTTATAAATTATCAACCATAACTTTTTATTATTTTATTATTACTATTGCTTTAATTTGTTTAATCTGATTTAATTAATTTTATAATGAAGACAAAAGTACAAAACTATGTTCAAATTTCATAGCTTAAATACTCACCTTTACTCATTGTATACTATCTACAATAATTCTTACAATCTAGTTTTAAGTTAATTTTAAGTCTGCCCAAAATGCCCTGCATACTAGGGGCTTTTGGCATGTACACCTCATGTAATCTCTATAACCAAATGTAATTCTTTGTATCATGTCCAAATAAAAATTATTATTATTATTATTATTATTATAAAGTTGTGATGTGTGTTGTAGTGAAGTATAAAGCAGTGATGTGTGTTGTAGTGAAGTATAATGCAGTGATGTGTGTTGTAGTGAAGTATAATGCAGTGATGTGTGTTGTAGTGAAGTATAAAGTTGTGATGTGTGTTGTAGTGAAGTATAAAGTTGTGATGTGTGTTGTAGTGAAGTATAAAGTGGTGATGTGTGTTGTAGTGAAGTATAAAGTTGTGATGTATGCTGGGAGGCAGTTGAACAGTCTTGGGCCCCGGACACTTATTGTGTTGTCTCCTAGTGCACTAGTGGCGCCCCTGCTTTTATCGGGGAATGTTGCATCTCCTGCCGAGTCTTTTGCTTTCATAGGGAGTGATTTTCGTGTGCAAGTTTGGTACCAATCCCTCCAGGACCTTCCAAGTGTATATTATCATGTATCTCTCTCGCCTGTGTTCCAGGGAATACAGATCAAGGACCTTCAACTTTTCCCAGTAATTTAGGTGCCTTATCGTACTTGTGTGTGCCGTGAATGTTCTTTGTACACTTTCCAGGTCGAATAAAGATTATTATTATTATTGTTATTATGTAATTTTATTTGCTAAAATAAAAAATATTACAAGGACATTAATGAAAATAAGACTCTTTGACTTCTTTGGGTTATTCTAGGTAATTTACGAATATGTTATTATGTAACATAGTTGTAAGTAAGTAAGTTTATTCAGGTATACACAAATACATTTACATAGATTATCATACATAACAGCATATGTGTAGAGAACCTAGGATGTAGTATCTCATTGATGTCAGCTATAGTCTTGTTCATGTACTTGTAGAAATATAGATATTATATCATATTATTATTATTATTATTATTATTATTATTATTATTATTATTATTATTATTATTATTATTATTATTATTATTATTATTATTATATTAATAAAAACTTAACGTGAGTGTAAATAACTTTTGGCATATGTTAGTAGCCCTCCATCACTTATACCAACACTCACAGTCAACCATCCTTATAATTTACGTAATGTAATATTTTGTATTGAAAGTATATGTCTCCTAGAGATTGTACATAGACACAATTGTTTTAGTATACAGTAATACATAAACAAGTATCTTTCATACATTATTTTCACTGAATTAAATAAACGTTTATTTGCGTGTAAGGTACACTTTCTGCACTGATTTGGCAACACTGTCTCAGCCACAACAACATCAGAGGCCAACCTGAAAATTCAACAAATTTGATCAATTTTCCTCATTGTATGAAGACTTTTTGTGTTTTATCTTAGGAAGGTCATTGTGTATGGTAAGTGGTAATGCAAATATATTACTTTTTCTTTAATAAATTATGTTAATGTGGTCAGTAACGGTGGATATAATATTCTCGCCATGTTCAACTTAGTGTGAAATAAGATTTTGATGGGATTTTTAACCCCGGAGGGTTAGCCACCCAGGATAACCCAAGAAAGTCATCGATGACTGTCTTATTTACATTGTGGTCTTCAATCTTGTCCCCCAGGATGCCACCCACACCAGTCGACTAACACCCAGGAAAATAACCATGCCACATATAAACTAAGTAATGTAGATCTTAATACTTGTGATTGCGAAAAGGATTTAGGAGTTCTGGTTAGCAGTAATCTAAAACCAAGACAACAGTGCATAAGTGTTGGCAATAAAGGTAACAGAATCCTTGGCTTCATATCAAGAAGTATAAATAATAGAAGTCCTCAGGTTGTTCTTCAACTCTATATATCTTTGGTTAGGCCTCATTTAGATTATGCTGCACAGTTCTGGTCACCGTATTACAGAATGAATATAAATGCACTGGAAAACGTACAGAGGAAGATGACAAAGTTGATCCCATGTATTAGAAATCTTCCCCATGAAGATAGACTGAGGGCCCTGAATCTGCACTCTCTAGAAAGGCGTAGAATTAGGGGGATATGATTTAGGTGTATAAATGGAAAACGGGAATAAATAAACGGTCCAAACGTATATATACGTTAGTACTGCTACTGCTCCAAACGTATATATATGTTTTATTTTTCCTGCCTCCAAATTTGATATATCACAGATATATCAGATCAGAGACAGAGTGACTTCGAGAGTGTATAAATCTGTAGTGGAGGGAAGGCGGGGTAGGGGTCGGCCTAGGAAAGGTTGGAGGGAGGGGGTAAATGAAGTTTTGTGTGCGAGGGCTTGGACTTCCAGCAAGCATGTGTGAGCGTATTTGATAGGAGTGAATGGAGGCATATGGTTTAATACTGACGTGCTGTTGGAGTGTGAGCAAAGTAACATTTATGAAGGATTCAGGAAACTGCAGGCCGGACTTGAGTTCTGGAGATGGGAAGTACAGGCCGGCACTCTGAAGGAGGGTGTTAATGTTGCAGTTTTATAAACTGTAGTGTAAAAGCACCTTCTGGCAAGACAGTGATGGAGTGAATGATGATGAAAGTTCTCTTTTCGGGCCACCCTGCCTAGTAGGAATCGGCTGATGTGTTATAAATAAAAAATATATCAGATCACTTTTTAGTTGTAGCTACAGTGAGAGTAAAAGGTAGATGGGACACAAGGAAAATGGAGGCAGCAAGTAAGAGAGAGGTGAAGGTTTATAAACTAGAGGAAGCAGTTAGGGTAAGATATAAACAACTGTTGGAGGATAGATGGGCTAGTGAGAGTGTAGGCAATGGGGTCGAAAATGTATGGGGTTAAGTTTAAGAATGTAGTGTTAGTGTTCAGCAGAAGTTTGTGGTTACAGAAAAGTGAGTGCGGGAGGGAAGAAGAGCGATTGGTGGAATGATGATGTAATGAGAGTAGTAAGAGAAAAAATGTTAGCATATGAGAGGTTTTTGCAAAGTAGAAATGATGCAAGGAGGGAGGAGCATATAGAGAGAAAAAGAGAGGTTAAGAGAGTGGTGAAGCAATGTAAAAAGAGAGCAAATGAGAGAGGGGGTGAGATGTTATCAACAAATTTTGCTGAAAATAAGAAAAAGTTTTGGAGTGAGATTAATAACTTGAGAAAGCCTAGGTAACAAACTGATTTGTTAGTTAAAAATAGGAGAGGAGAGTTATTAAATGGAGAGTTAGAGGTATCAGGAAGATGGAGGGAATATTTTGAGGAATTGTTAAATGTTGATGAAGATAAAGAAGCTGTGAGTTTTATATAGGGCAAGGAGGAATGACATCTTGTAAGAGTGAGAAGAATCAGTTGTGAGTGTGGGTGAAGTGCATGGGGCAGTTTGTAGAATGAAAGGGGGTAAAGCAGCTGGGATTGATGGGATGAAGATAGGTTAGGTCAGGTAATACTCTCAGGTAAGAGCCCTCAATAGGGCGAGTGTGAAGGGTGGACAGACGAAGAATAGATGATGAGAGGAAGATCTTGAGTCGGAGATAAAGAGCCAGGGCTAAACCCAGCTGCGTAGCGTTGTGAAGCGATGAAAGATGGCAGAATCGGAGACCCGGGTCTCCGATAGAAATGTTAAAAGCAGGTGGGGAAATAGTTTTGGGGAGAGCATGCATAGTTCTTTTGTATAAAGGCAAAGGGGACAAAAGAGTGTAAAAATTATAGGGGAATTAGTATGTTGAGTATACCTGGTAAAGTGTATGGTAGAGTTATTATTGAAAGAATTAAGAGTAAGATGGAGAGCAGGATAGCAGATGAACAAGGAGCCTTTAGGAAGGGTAGGGGGTGTGTAGACCAAGTGTTTGCAGTGAAACATATAGATGAACAGTATTTAGATAAGGGTAAAGAGGTTTTTGTGGCATTTATGGATTTGGAAAGGGCATATGATAGTGTATAGGGGGGCAGTGTGGCAAATGTTTGGAATAGGAGGTAGGTCATAACATGAAAACAGTTAAGTCTTTACGAGGATAGTAAGGCTCAGGTTTGAGTATGTAGGTGAGAGGGAGATTATTTCCCAGTAAAAGTAGGCTTTAGACAGGGATGTGTGATGTCACCATGGTTGTTCAATATATTTATAGATGGAGTTGAAAAGAAGTTAATGCTCAGGTGTTGGCAAGAGGTGTGGGGTTAAAAGATAAAGAATCTAACACAAAGTGGGAGTTATCACAGTTGCTCTTTGCTGATGACACTGCTTTTGGGAGATTCTGAAGAGAAGTTGCAGAGGTTGGTTGACGAGTTTGGTAGGCTATGTAAAAGAAGGAAATTAAAAGTGAATACAGTGGAACCTTGGCTTATGAGTGCCCCACCATGCGAGTTTTTCAGGATACGAGCAGTCGCTCAGTCAATTTTTTGCTTCTGGATACGAACGAAATTTCAGTATGCTAGTTTTCCCCTCAAGGGAGGTTCCTTAAATACGTAAATAAATAAAATATTTCTTTGCAAAGCTTACAATGTGTGATTACATATCATAATATGATTGGAGCAAAGAAAGCCACTATCATGCCGAGGCATTTCAAGCAGACTTAACCTAATACAGTGGTCCCTCGGTTTTCGCCGAAAATTCGTTCCAGAATGCTGCTCGAGTGCCATTACCGAACGAATTTACTTCCTTAAGGGGCAGTATAACATGTCAATTTTTTTCTTTTTTCTGTTCGTCGAATTTCTTTCATTTTTTTTTTACACATAGAAGTGTTCACTCAGTATGTTTTAAAAAAATATTCAATAAGATAGTCCAAACAACAACTGAAAAAAAAATTATTTACTGAAAATTTCATGTCAGGACGTTTGGCAGGATCCGTACCCTATATGTCACTACGTAAGGTTGTTTTGGGACTTGGTACCGAAAGAACAATGCTAATACGATTTTTTGAGAACGTACTTTCCTGTAAACATCTTATCTTTATTCCACAAAAAAATAAAGCATGTAACTGTTTGAATGTTGAAAAAAAAATCTGCCCTTTACTCCCAAATAAATCCCAAAATATTTGGAATATTTACAAAAGTGCGTTCTTAAAAAAAAGAACAATCATATTTTTACCATTCCTGAGAATATTATTTCATTTAATCAAACAGTAAAAACTACACAAAGTAAAATAAGTCAATAACTTACTTCCGAGATATTCGCCTGTAAAGCGCCTGGAGCGGCGCCGGCCACCCGCCTCGGGAATTTTTTTTTTTTTTTTCAAAAAAATCACTTGTTTCAATGTTTTCTTTGTAAAACTAATGTTTTAGTGTAGTTAGCCTCTAAAACACCGTTTTCTCTTACAGGCCAAAGAACACGTTATGGGAAGGGGAATCATTTTTATACCCATATTGCTGATAGAGACCGCACTATATTAGAGCTCATTTTTATTCATGCTGGAGTATATAACATGTTTATATGTTATTTATAGTGTTTATTATTTCATATTAGATCAATTGTGATAGATAAATAAGCCGTAGAATTGATATTAGCATAATGAAATAATATATGGTGCCTCTCAGAGCGGGAATTCTGCTGACGTCAGCAAATATTCCCAGATCGTTCCTGATTGGCTGGTAGACTACGTATAAGCTCCGCCCACTCTCATATGATGCCAAATCGTAAATTACACCATTAGAATGAATAATACACGAAACAGTAAAGAAAAAAAATGGAAAAAAATTCTAAAAATATACGGGCTGAGAGCAGGCGAGCTGCGCACATCGCCGTCACCATACATGATATAAATGACTATAATTCCTTGTAGAAACGTCGTATTACATTGAGTCTTGTACCATTGTGTAGCCAGAGAGTTAAGCTATTTTTCTATAAGATTAACTCCTTAAGAAAATAATAAATAATGCCCCTTAAGAAATAATGTCACGTAGGTTAGTCTATTTCAGACCCCCAAAAATACACTTGCAACAGCACTTACGAAAATACACTTACATAAATGTTCGAGTTTGGAGATGCACGAAAACCGAGGGACCACTGTACTTATAGACTACAGTACTAAAGTCTAGACAGGTGAAAAGTAGTAATGGTTACCAATGTTTTGCTGATCGAGGTGCCAACTACTGGCAACCTTCTGAATTTCTCCTTACTGTTGTTACATACAGTGGACCCTCCGTTTTCGTCTTTAATCCGTTCCAGAGAGACCGGCGAAAACTGAAATCAGCGAAAACTGAAACCATTTTCCCCATAAGAAGTAATATAAATCCAATTACAGTGGACCCTCGGTTTTCGTTTATCTCTGTTTTCGCCAATTTCAGTTTTTGTGCACTTTTTTTGTGGAAATATTACCTCCATTTTCGCTGATTGGCTCTGTTTTCGTTGATGGTACGAAACCTGTCCAGTGCTCACCGCAAGCCCGCTTCCCACGCACATTGTCACTCAGTGTAGCATTGTTTATGATTGAGTGAACATCATCCTGCGAGTTCATACAAAACATTTCTTAACAATTCATTGTTTTTGGCCCTTGATTATTGTGTGTGACTACTAAATCTAAATAAGCTACCATTGGCCCAAAGAAAGCTCCTAGTGCCAGTCCCTTGGTAAAGAAAGTGAGGAACACCGTAGAACTGAAGAAAGAAATAATAGAAAAATATGATAGTGGCGTACGTATTGCCGAGCTCGGCAGGATATACAATAAGGCCCCGTCAACCATCAGTTCCATTGTGGTGAAGAGAAAAGAAATCGTGGAAGCTAATGTTGCGAAAGGAGTGAATACGATTACAAAACAGAGACCACAAACAATTGAAAATATGGAGAAATTGTTGTTGGTGTGGATAAATGAAAAACAGCTAGCAGGTGATAGTGTTGTGCAATCAATCATATGTGAAAAAGCAAAGCAGTTGCATGCCGATCTTGTCAAGAAAATCCCTGGGACCAGTGTCGATGTTGTTGAATTTAAGACCAACAAAGGCTGGTTCGAAAAATTCAAGAAGCGAAGTGGCATACAGAGTGTTGTAAGGCATGGTGAGGGTGCCAGTTCAGACAAACATGTGGCTGAAAAATTTGTGCGTGAATTCAAAGAATATGTAGAGGCTGAAAATTTCAAACCCAAACAAGTGTTTAATTGTGATGAAACAGGACTGTTTTGGAAGAAAATGCCAAGGAGAACCTACATCATGCAGGAGGAAAAGGCACTGCCAGGACACAAGCCTATGAAAGACAGGCTAACACTCTTGTTGTGTGGTAATGCTAGTGGGGATTGAAAATTGAAGCCTTTACTTGTGTATCACTCTGAAAATCCCAGTGTGTTCAAGAAAAACAGTGTCATCAAGAGTAAATTGTGTGTAATGTGGAAGGCTAACCCTAAGGCATGGGTCACGAGGGAAATTTTCCTGGAATGGTTTAATCATGTGTTTGGCCCGAGTGTGAAGAAATACCTCCTGGAAAAGAAATTGGGGCTCAAGTGCCTCCTGGTAATGGACAATGCTCCTGCTCATACTCGAGACTTGGAAGACCAATTGTCTAAGGAATTCAGTTTTGTAACAGTGAAGTTCTTGCCTCTTAACACCACTCCTCTCATCCAGCCCAAAGCAATGTTTCAAAGGTGCTTTGACATAACCTTGGACTCTGAATTGACCTTAACCCTTAAACGGTCCAAACGTATATACGTATACGTTCTTACCTTACCGCTACTGCCCCAAACGTATATTTACGTTTTATTTTTCCTGCCTCCAAATTTGGCACGATTGGCTTGAGATGCCTGGTCAGCATAGAATGGGTCTTAACACTTGGTGTGTGCCATATTAAAAAAATCTGTGACCACTTAGTACCTTGTGGGAGCACCAGTTAAATTGAGCACCAGCTAGAGCAAACACTGCGGCAAACACCAAGGATTCACTGATGTCATGTCATATTAACACTCCCCTTTTAACCCTTTGGGGGTCCAAGGGGGGTCTCTGAAACTCGTTCTCAGGGTCCACGAATTTAAAAAAAAAAAAAAAAAATTTCTTATGGAATGATAGAGAATCTTTTTCCGATCATAACGCCACAAAAAATATGAAATTTGATCGAAAACTAACGGAATTATGCTTTCGTGAATTTAGCGGTAGCCATGACACTTACGCATCCGCGATTTCGCCCACTTTGAGCCCTATTTTCGGCACATTCCAATGTCTCAGTCTACTAAAATTATAGCTATTTCGCTAGAACTCCATTTCTTCTATCGATTGAGTACAAGAAACCGCCTATTTACCAATTTCAACTACCCAAAATAGTGGTCAGAAAATGGCAATTTGGCCAATTTCACACAAATTTCAAACGATGCCAATTTCAAATTAGGATCCATAATAAACAAGACAGACATTCCTGGCACTAAAATAACATCTTCTCTGTTCATTAGTCACGTCTCCAGGCCCTTCTTACATTACTTTTGCTTTCCATTTTGAATTTTTATTCTCAAAAAAATAGAAGATTTATTGTTATGTATACAACTGCATCATTGTAAAAATGGTATAAATAATATCAGAGCACTTGTGCATGAATATTAGACTCACCAGTTGATGTGTATTGGACGCATGGTGTGATTTGTTTACTCTTGAACATCATCAAAAATCGAACATTTTCGCTACTTTGAGCTCAATTTCAAGGTACTTATTATTGTCAAACCAATCAAAATCATCTCTATTTCTGTAATATATCTTCCATTCTATCAAATGAGACCAAGAAAACGAGAATACAACAATAAATACCATACGAAAATATACTGCAAAGTCACTGTTTTAAACCAAAAACACGGTCAGAGTTTTTCTTTCCTCATTATGCACTGTGTGGTGCAGAATTTTTTTTATACTGCGCACACTGATCGCACAGACCCATTCTATCACATCTAGGCCTAACAGCCTGTTTCTGCTTGATTTGAGGCCGCTAGAATTTAGGCGTTCTAGTACGTCAATAACCCCAGTGCGTAAGACGTACTAGTACGACCAAAACCCCGAAAGGGTTAAGTGGAAAGTGATGTCGGCCGGCTGGCAGGCCAGCTGGGTACCTGATTGGCTGTCTCTATATCCATCTGTCTGTCTCTATCTGTCTCACAGGAACACATACGTAAATACAATTATACCTAGTGTAAATTACCTAGGATATAGGTGAACAGTATTTGGATAAGGGTAAAGAGGTTTTTGTGGCATTTATGGATTTGGAAAAGGTGTATGATAGGGTGGATAGGGGGGCAATGTGGCAGATGTTGCAGGTGTATGGAATAGGAGGTAGGTTACTGAAAGCAGTGAAGAGTTTTTATGAGGATAGTGAGGCTCAAGTTAGAGTGTGTAGGAGGGAAGGGGACTATTTTCCAGTAAAAGTGGGCCTTAGACAAGGATGTGTGATGTCACCGTGGTTGTTCAATATATTTATAGATGGGGTTGTAAGAGAAGTGAATGCGAGGGTCTTGGCAAGAGGTGTGGGGTTAAAAGATAAAGAATCAAATACAGTGGGAGTTGTCACAGTTGCTTTTTGCTGATAACACTGTGCTTTTGGGAGATTTTGAAGAGAAGTTGCAGAGGTTGGTGGATGAATTTGGTAGGGTGTGTAAAAGAAGAAAATTGAAAGTGAATATAGGAAAGAGTAAGGTGATGAGGATAACAAAAAGATTAGGTGATGAAAGATTGGATATCAGATTGGAGGAGAGAGTATGGAGGAGGTGAATGTATTCAGATATTTGGGAGTGGACATGTCAGCAGATGGGTCTATGAAGGATGAGGTGAATCATAGAATTGATGAGGGAAAAAGGGTGAGTGGAGCACTTCGGAGTCTGTGGAGACAAAGAACTTTGTCTATGGAAGTAAAGAAGGGAATGTATGAGAGTATAGTTATACCAACACTCTTATATGGGTGTGAAGCATGGGTGATGAATGTTGCAACGAGGAGAAGGCTGGAGGCAGTGGAGATGTCATGTCTGAGGTCAATGTGTGGTGTGAATATAATGCAGAGAATTCGGAGTTTGGAAATTAGGAGGAGGTGCGGGATTACCAAAACTATTATCCAGAGAGCTGAGGAGGGGTTGTTGAGGTGGTTCGGACATGTAGAAGAATGGAACGAGACAGAATAACCGAGAGTGTATAAATCTGTAGTGGAGGAAGGCGGGGTAGGGGTCGGCCTAGGAGAGGTTGGAGGGAGGGGGTAAAGAAAGTTTTGTGTGCGAGGGGCTTGGACTTCCAGCAAGCATGTGTGAGCGTATTTGATAGAAGTGAATGGAGACAAATGGTTTTTAATACTTGACGTGCTGTTGGAGCGTGAGCAAAGTAACATTTATGAAGGGATTCAGGGAAACCGGCAGGCCGGACTTGAGTCCTGGAGATGGGAAGTACAGTGTCTGCACTCTGAAGGAGGGTGTTAATGTTGCAGTTTTATAACTGTAGTGTAAAGCACCCCTCTGGCAAGACAGTGATGGAGTGAATGATGATGAAAGTTTTTCTTTTTCCGGCCACCCTGCCTTGGTGGGAATCGGCCAATGTGTTAATAAAAAAAAATAACTAAAAAATCCACACAAAGTGTTATACTGTGCTTGTGATCTGCGTAATACCATTTGGTTCATGAGCTACTCTGAGACAAGCAGACAGAAAGGAGATGACACACAGGCAGACACACACACACACAGGCAGACACACACACACAGGCAGACACACACACACAGGCAGACACACACACACAGGCAGACACACACACACAGGCAGACACACACACACAGGCAGACACACACACACAGGCAGACACACACACACAGGCAGACACACACACAGGCAGACACACACACACACACAGGCAGACACACACACAGGCAGACACACACACACACGCAGGCAGACACACACACGCAGGCAGACACACACACACAGGCAGACACACACAGGCAGACACACACAGCAGCGAGTCATGGTACGTGGCGAGGTGTCAGAGTGGGCGCCGGTGACGAGCGGGGTTCCACAGGGGTCAGTCTTGGGACCAGTGCTGTTTCTGGTATTTGTGAACGACATGGCGGAAGGAATAGACTCCGAAGTGTCCCTGTTTGCAGATGATGTGAAGATGATGAGAAGAATTCAATCGGACGAGGACCAGGCAGAACTACAAAGGGATCTGGACAGGCTGCAAGCCTGGTCCAGCAACTGGCTCGAATTTGGTCTGGGGGGTCCTATGGGGGCCTCAACTCTTCCTGGTCCTCCTGGGGGGGTTTTTGGCTACTCGAATTTGGTCTGGGGGGTCCTATGGGGGCCTCAACTCTTCCTGGTCCTCCTGGGGGAAGACCGCAGACGGAGTACATCCTAGGGGGTAAGAGACTGCAAACCTCAATCAAGGAAAAAGATCTTCGGGTGAGTATAACACCAGGAACATCTCCTGAGGCGCACATCAACCAAATAAGTGCTGCAGCATACGGGCGCCTAGCATACCTAAGAACAGCATTCCGACATCTTAATAAAGAATCGTTCAGGACCCTGTACACTGTGTACATTAGGCCCATACTGGAGTATGCAGCACCAGTTTGGAACCCACATTTATCCAAGCACGTAAAGAAGCTAGAGAAAGTGCAAAGGTTTGCAACAAGACTAGTCCCGGAGCTAAGGGGTATGTCCTACGAGGAGAGGTTAAGGGAAATCGACCTGACGACACTGGAGGACAGGAGATAGGGGGACATGATAACGACATATAAAATACTGAGAGGAATTGACAAGGTTGACAGAGACAGAATGTTCCAAAGATGGGACACAGCAACAAGGGGACACAGTTGGAAGTTGAAGACTCAGATGAATCACAGAGATGTTAGGAAATATTTCTTCAGTCACAGAGTAGTCGGGAAGTGGAATAGCTTGGGAAGCGATGTAGTGGAGGCAGGTTCCATACACAGCTTTATGAAGAGGTATGATAAAGCTCATGGTGCAGGGAGAGTGACCCAGTAGCGGCCAGTGAAGAGGCGGGGCCAGGAGCTATGTCTCGACCCCTGCAACCACAACTAGGTGAGTACACACACACCCACGGGAGTCACAGGATCGTTTGCGCTCGCGAATGTTTAGTAATTTTCTTGCCTACCAAGGCCATTATCAGGATTGCCGGAAGTTGACAGTGTCAGTGAACAACCTGAGCAGTGATACATGACCTGACCCCAATCAGAAAAAAGAGGTGAAGGTCACAGTTACATAAAATAATTTGAATTCAGTGACACGAAAGAGAGGGGAAGACGGTAGGCCGAATGAGAGGCAGGCAGTGTTGCCACATCCCAATACCAAAACTCAGAATAAGTTTGACCAAGCCAGGAAGTTAATGAGATAAGGATAGTCGAGTTAGTGCCAAGGGTATACAGGAAATATAGTTTCGAAGAAACAGAAGAGGAAGCAGGAGCCATTCGTGAAGCCAAATCGCGAAGCATCGTGCATCATTGTGGATGAGGGTGCCAGACATCAGCTTCAGCAAAGTACAGAGCCTCGTTGTGGTTGTATGGGGGGGCTGAGTCCGGCCCTTAATTACTGATAGCTGGGGGTCAATAATCTATGCTCCGGGGAGCTGACTATCATCCTAGGGTATTTAACACTTAATTGTAAGGAACAAATGTGGAGGTATAAGTAGGACAACGAGGCAGAGTGCGCGCGCAGGCGCTAAGATCACTAGAATACTCTTGACAGTGTTTATTCAATAAGTAGGCAAAGTATACAGGTATACATGAGTACAGTGATAGGCTATCATACGGCAGCATACGTGTAGGGAGCCTAGGATAACCCAGAAGGCCGTCAGAGTGAAATATTCTAATTAAATCAATGCAGTGAGGACAGGCGCGCGCACACACGTACACACACTCAGTTAGGCCTACAGCAACCTGACCACTAACCCACTAACTACTTCCCTCCCTACCTCCTAGCCCTCCTACACACACACACACACACACACACACACACACACACACACACAGGGTTCCACAGGGTTCCACAGGGGTCAGTCCTAGGACCGGTGCTGTTTCTGGTATTTGTGAACGACATGACGGAAGGAATAGACTCCGAAGTGTCCCTGTTTGCAGATGATGTGAAGTTGATGAGAAGAATTCAATCGGACGAGGACCAGGCAGAACTACAAAGGGATCTGGACAGGCTGCAAGCCTGATCCAGCAATTGGCTCCTGGAGTTCAACCCCACCAAGTGCAAAGTCATGAAGATTGGGGAAGGGCAAAGAAGACCGCAGACAGAGTACAGTCTAGGGGGCCAGAGACTGCAAACCTCAATCAAGGAAAAAGATCTTGGGGTGAGTATAACACCAGGCATGTCTCCTGAGGCGCACATCAACCAAATAACTGCTTCAGCATATGGACACCTAGCTAACCTAAGAACAGCATTCCGACATCTTAATAAAGAATCGTTTAGGACTCTGTACACTGTGTATGTTAGGCCCATACTGGAGTATGCAACACCAGTTTGGAACCCACATCTAGCCAAGCACGTAAAGAAGCTAGAGAAAGTGCAAAGGTTTGCAACAAGACTAGTCCCGGAGCTAAGGGGTATGTCCTACGAGGAGAGGTTAAGGGAAATCGACCTGACGACACTGGAGGACAGGAGAGATAGGGGGAACATGATAACGACATATAAGATACTGAGAGGAAATAGACAAGGTGGACAGAGACAGAATGTTCCAGAGATGGGACACAGCAACAAGGGGACACAGTTGGAAGTTGAAGACTCAAATGAATCACAGGGATGTTAGGAAGTATTTCTTCAGTCATAGAGTGGTCGGGAAGTGGAATAGCTTGGGAAGCGATGTAGTGGAGGCAGGTTCCATACATAGCTTTAAGGAGAGTTATGATAAAGCTCATGGAGCAGGGAGCGTGACCCAGTAGCGGCCAGTGAAGAAGCAGGGCCAGGAGCTATGACTCAACCCTTACAACTACAACTAGGTGAGTACAACTATGTGAGTACAGACACAGACAGACAGAAAGACAGACAAGTTTTGAGTAACAAATAAAGCAAAGCAGTGTAAGCTCATCAAATGTCATCACTGTAATTACTGGACTGATGAGCAGAGATAAGACTACCCTCACCCCTCATCAAATGTCACGAGAGTCATTAGTGTAAGATAAAATAAGGCAGTGACAAACATCTTACATAATGCTTCAAGGGAAAATTATTATTATTATTATTATTATTATTATTATTATCATTATTATTATTATTTGAGTACAATTTCAGTACCTAATATTAGTGTCAGAACAAAGATTGGCTATGAAATCACAAGAACTACTATAAATTGTAATTATCAGAGCATAAAAATTATATAAAAAAAAAAAAAAAAAAGTATATCGGCAACAATTCTGCATGCGGCAGGACTCCTGTTGCTGTCAGGTGAGTATCCAGTGCCAACTTCTCCGCCTCATATCTCGGTAAGTACTGACCCTAAATTCAGGGCAGTAGCGCTAAGAACGTATATATATGTTTGGACTGTTTAACCCTTTGGGGGTCCAAGGGGTCTCTCTGAAACTCGTTCTCAGGGTCCACGAATTTAAAAAAAAAAAAAATCTTATGAAATGATAGAGAATCTTTTTCCGATCATAACGCCACAAAAATTATGAAATTTGATCGAAAACTAACGGAATTATGCTTTCGCGAAGTTAGCGGTATCGATGACATTTACACATCGGAGATTTCGCCCAATTTGAGCCCTATTTTTGGCAAATTCCAATGTTTCAGTCTACTAAAATTATAGCTATTTCACTAGACCTCCATTTCTTCTATCAATTGAGTACAAGAAACCGCCTATTTACCAATTTCAACTACCCAAAATAGTGGTCAGAAAATGGCAATTCGGCCAATTTCATGCAAATTTCAAACGATGCCAATTTCATGCAAATTTCAAACGATGCCAATTTCAAAATAGGGTCCATAATAAATAAGGCAGACATTCCTGGCACTAAAATAACATCTCTGTTCATTAGTCACGTCTCCAGGCCCCTCTTACATTACTTTTGCTTTACATTTTGAATTTTTATTTTCAAAAATTGAAGATTTACTGTTATGTATACAACTGCATCATTGTAAAAATGGTATAAATAATATCAGCGCACTTGTGCAAGAATATTAGACTCTCCAGTTGATGTGTATTAGACGCATGGTGTGATTTGTTTACTCTTGAACATCGGCCAAAATCGAACATTTTCACTACTTTGCGCTCAGTTTCAAGGTACTTGTCATCGTGAAACCAGTCAAAATTATCTCTATTTCTGTAATATATCATCTATTCTATAAAATGAGACTAAGAAAACGAGAATACAAGCATAAATACCATATGAAAATAGACTGCAAAGTCTCTGTTTTAAACCAAAAACATGGTCAGAGTTTTTTTTTCCTCATAATGCACTGTGGTGCAGGAATTTTTTATACTGCGCACAATGACCGCACAGACCCATTCTATCACATCTAGGCCTAACAGGCTGTTTCTGCTTGATTTGGGGGCGCTAGAATTTAGGCGTACTAGTACGTCAATAACCACAGTGCGTAAAACGTACTTGTACGACCATAACCCCGAAAGGGTTAAGGGTTAAGAGAGTTTTGGAGGGATCACTTCAATATCTTCCAGTGCATAAGCCTTATAGATAAGGCTTGGCAGGGAGTAACTTCCAGGACGATGAACTCTGCTTGGAGAAAGTTGTGGCCAGATTCTGTCCCAGAGAGGGATTTTGAAGGGTTTGGGCCTGACCCTGTGGAGCCTATGGAAGTTGTGGAAAGTATTGTGGCATTGGGGAATTCCATGTGGTTGGATGTGAGTGGAGACGATGTGGAAGAGTTGGTGGAGGACCACAATGAAGATCTAACCACTGAAGAGCTGCAAGAGCTTGAGGTGCAACACCATCAAACCACAACTCAGAAAATTGCTTCAATGAGGGAGGAAGAGAGATGTAAGGTGCCTTCTTCAAAGATTAAGGAGATTTGGGCAATGTGGACTACGATGCATTCATTTGTGGAGGAACATCACCCTGACAAAGATGTTGCAATCCGTCTAGGCAACATGTACAATGACAATCTCTTATCCCATTTTAGGGACATTTTAAAGAGACGCCAGGAACAGAGCTCTCTGGACAGATATTTTGTGCCACAGGTGTGCAGTGATTCTCAGGCTGGTCCTAGTGTCAGTAAAAGACAAAGAAGGGAAGTGACCCCAGATGAGGACTTGGTACCAAGAGTCCTTATGGAGGGGGATTCCCCTTCCAAAGAATAACCTCTCTTCCCTTTTCCCTCCTTCCTGTAATTTGGATTCCTATATGCAACCTAATTAAATGCGACCGGATAAATAGTTAACAAAGGGTAAGGAAGGAAGGGTTGGTGTATGATCGGGCTTCCATCCAGTAACATCAGTCTTCAATAAAGGTAAGTGTGAAGTCGAATGTTCATTCTTTTGTGTATGTAAATCTATCTTTAAGGCCCCCCAAATTTTTTTTTTAATACTTCTGGGTGTCTGGAATGGATTAATTGAATTTACATTATTTCTTATGGGGAAAATGGTTTCAGTTTTCGCCAATTTCAGTTTTAGCTGATCCCTCTGGAACGGATTAAACACCAAAACTGAGGGTCCACTGTAATCTGTTTCAGACACCCAGGAGTACAGTGGAACCCCGAGTATCGGCCACTTTGAGTTTCGGTCATTTTTGTTTCCTAATTTTGTCCCAACTTTCGCCATTGCCCCGAGTTTTGGCCAGCGTACCAGACTTGTCTGCCTGCCCACGCTTGCACGCCTCCCCGCGCAGGCGTCGTGAGCCAATCTAGCTTTGTTTATTCTTGAGTGAATATTACCCTGCACACTCATCCAAACATTTCACAATACACAAATTCATTGTGTTTAGTGCTTGTTTATTTATTGAGACTGTGAAATAAGCCACTGTGGGCCCAAAGAAACTTCATAGTGGCAGCCCTTTGGTAAAGAAAGTGACAAACACGATAGAATTGAAGAAAGAAATTGTAGCTAAGTACCAAAGTGGAGGAGGAAGAGAGAGGGGAAAATGTGCCTTCTTCAGTGATTCTACGATATGTAAGATAGTAAAGCAGCACGAGTCGATAAAGGCTATAGCACCAGCCAGCAATAAAGTGTAGCATTAACAGTGTAGCAAGTAAGTTAAGCAATTAATCAGTAGGAAAAGGACAGCACGAAACTGGCTCCTCCAATGTTATTGGAGTTATATAGGGCGACTGACAACACCGCTGTCTCTGGCGGCCATCACCCAACAACAAACAACACTCGTTGGATTAGGGAGAGAGACGTATGACATTTTATTCATTCTAGAGTATATATCATGTTTCTATATTATTAATATTGTTTATTATGTCATATTAGATGAATTGTTCTAGATAAATAAGCTGTAGATTTGAAATTAGTGTCATATTGAAGGTCTATCTTGCCCTGCCTCCAAACAAACTCTCCTGCCTCTCTCATATGCCAACAAGAGTCTTCAATAAAGTAAAACTGATTTAAATGTTCATTTATCCATTAAAATTAATGCTTTATATTTATTTCTCATTGTTTTCTGTATGTAAAATTATAGTATTTATTCTTTAAAAAAATGATTTTTTTTGTGAATATTTTTGGGTGGAACGGATTAATTGTATTTTCATTAGTTCTTATGGGAAATATTGCTTCGACTTTCGGTCGCTTTGAGTTTAGGCCTAGCTCCTGGAACAGATTGCTGCCAAAACTTGGGGTTCCACTGTATTAACCAAAAATAATTTTTTTAGAGATTAAATATAGATTTACATACAGAAAAGAATGACAAATAAATATAAAGCACTAATAACATGTATAAATGAACATTTAACATCACACTTACCTTTATTGGCGACTCTTGTTGGTGTATGGAAGACGAAGAGGAGGAGAGAGAGGGAGGCGAGTTTATTGTTTGGAGGCAGGACATAATGCTTCAATACGACACTAATATCATCTCTACGGCTTATTTGTCTATTACAATTCATCTAATAAGACATAATAAACAATATTAATAACATAGAAACATGATATATACTGTAGAATGAATAAAATGTCATTACAAATGTGAGGACTGGTGGTAGTGTGTTATTGTTGTTGGGTTTATAAGGGCCACTGACCATAAACCGTACATATAGTGGTGGTGGTGGGCGGCAGCAGAAGCCACCACCACTATTCACACTGAAACAATTATTTATTTTTTTATTAACACATCGGCTGATTCCCACCAAGGCAGGGTGGCCGGAAAAAGAAAAACTTTCATCATCATTCACTCCATCACTGTCTTGCCAGAGGGGTGCTTTACACTACAGTTATAAAACTGCAACTTTAACACCCATCCTTCAGAGTGCAGACACTGTACTTCCCATCTCCTGGACTCAAGTCCGGCCTGCCGGTTTCCCTGAATCCCTTCATAAATGTTACTTTGCTCACACTCCAACAGCACGTCAAGTATTAAAAACCATTTGTCTCCATTCACTCCTATCAAATACGCTCACACATGCTTGCTGGAAGTCCAAGCCCCTCGCACACAAAACCTCCTTTACCCCCTCCCTCCAACCTTTCCTATGCCGACCCCTACCCCGCCTTCCCTCCACTACAGATTTATACACTCGAAGTCATTCTGTCTCGTTCCATTCTCTCTACATGTCCGAACCACCTCAACAACCCCTCCTCAGCTCTCTGGATAGTTTTGGTAATCCTGCACCTCCTCCTAATTTCCAAACTCCAAATTTTCTGCATTATATTCACACCACACATTGACCTCAGATATGACATCTCCACTGCCTCCAGCCTTCTCCTCATTGCAACATTCATCACCCATGCTTCACACCCATATAAGAGTGTTGGTATAACTATACTCTCATACATTCCCCTCTTTACTTCCATGGACAAAGTTCTTTGTCTCCACAGACTCCGAAGTGCTCCACTTACCCTTTTCCCCTCATCAATTCTATGATTCACCTCATTCTTCATAGACCCATCTGCTGACATGTCCACTCCCAAATATCTGAATACATTCACCTCCTCCATACTCTCTCCCTCCAATCTGATAACCAATCTTTCATCACCTAATCTTTTTTGTTATCTTCATCACCTTACTTTTTCCTATATTCACTTTCAATTTTCTTCTTTTATACACCCTACCAAATTCATCCACCAACCTCTGCAACTTCTCTTCAGAATCTCCCAAAAGCACAGTGTCATCAGCAAAAAGCAACTGTGACAACTCCCAGTTTGTATTTGATTCTTTATCTTTTAACCCCACACCTCTTGCCAAGACCCTCGCATTCACTTCTCTTACAACCCCATCTATAAATATATTGAACAACCACGGTGACATCACACATCCTTGTCTAAGTCCCACTTTTACTGGGAAATAGTCCCCCTCCCTCCTACACATTCTAACCTGAGCCTCACTATCCTCATAAAAACTCTTCACTGCTTTCAGTAATCTACCTCCTATTCCATACACCTGCAACATCTGCCACAATGCCCCCCTATCCACCCTATCATACACCTTTTCCAAATCCATAAATGCCACAAAAACCTCTTTACCCTTATCCAAATACTGTTCACCTACAGTGGACCCTCGGTTAACGAATACCCCGGAAATCGTGCAATTATGTAAGTATAATTTTGTAAGTTCTTGTGGAAGTGTATTTTTGGGGGTCTGAAATAGACTAACCTACGTGAAATTTTTCCTTAAGGGAGTAAATTCGTTCGGTAATGGCACTTGAGCAGACTTCAGGAGTGAAGTTTTTACGAAACTCGGGGGTCCACTGTATATGTTTCACTGTAAACACTTGGTCTACACACCGCCTACCTTTCCTAAAGCCCCCTTGTACATCTGCTATCATGCTCTCCATCTTACTCTTAATTCTTTCAATAATAACTCTTCCATACACTTTACCAGGTACACGCAACAGACTTATTCCCCTATCATTTTTGCACTCTCTTTTGTCCCCTTTGCCTTTATACAAAGGAACAATACACGCTCTCTGCCAATCCCTAGGTACCTTACCCTCTTCCATACATTTATTAAATAATAGCACCAACCACTCCAAAACTATATCCCCGTCTGCTTTTAACATTTCCATCTTTATCCCATCAATCCCAGCTGCCTTACCCCCTTTCATTCTACTTACTGCCTCACGAACTTCCCTCACACTCACAACTGGCTCTTCCACACTCCTACAAGATGTTATTCCTCCTTGCCCTATACACGAAATCACAGCTTCCCTGTCTTCATCAACATTTAACAACTCCTCAAAATATTCCCTCCATCTTCCCGATACCTTTAACTCTCCATTTAATAACTCTCCTCTCCTATTTTTAACTGTCAAAGTGTAAATACTTCTTATTTATAAATTATGTATGCATTGTTTTGGAGTGAGATTAATAAGAAATATTCACACTTTATAAATAAGAAATATTTACACTTACTTTAGAGGAGATGGTGGCAGAGGGTGACGTTGGTGTCAGTGCCCCTATATACAGTACGCCAGATCCAGTTGCATGATGGGTCTCTTCTAGAATATGTAAACAGATACAGGTATCTAGGCTTTGAGGTCCCACTACTTGGACCTAATGTAACGAGACTTTGTCGTTAATACAAAGAAAGGCTGAGAGCACTTAGAGTTGTGGCAGGGTTTCATCCCAGGTATGGTGCTAATGTTAAAATTTTGAAAATGATGCATCTTGCTTATATTAGATCATTAGTTGATTATGCTGCCCCACTACTTGCTCTTGTGTCTGACTGGAAGCTTGGAGGGCTGGAAAAACTGCAGAACGAAGCAATGAGGATCATTTTAGGATGCCCTCGTACCGCCAAAATTTTAAATATGCAGAAAGAACTTGATATTCCAAGCATCAGAGATCGTGTTACTGAAAGAAATACAGTGGTACCTCGAGTTACGATGGTCCCCAAAATCGCCCTTTTATGTAAGTTTATTTTTTTAAATGCTTTTGTAGGTATATTTTTGGGGGTGTAAAAGGACTAGTCTATTTTACATTATTCCTTATGGGGATAAATTCGTTTGGTAATGGCACTTGAACAGCATTCTCGAACGAAAAAATATCGTAACTCGAGGTACCACTGTATCCTAATTGGGGTTAATATGCTCAGGCAAGCCCATTCAAACCCATGCACAGAAGCCCTCCTAACTTTCCTCAGCACTGGTGAACATCCCTCCAGATGGATCGAAAAAACTGGAACCGACCTCCACATGAATCAGATACATGATCTGTGGCAAGTAAGGCAACAGCGGCACTTTTCCGCTCCATGGAATATTACCCCATTCCAAATTACCATCCCTCCATTTCCCCCCAAACTATTTCTTAAATCACAACCAAAGCTTCGCCTTGAAGCCAAACATGATGCCTTAAGCTGTATTGATAATTTAGCCAAACAGCACACTCTCTCACAAATTATTTACGTTGATGGTTCTGTTCACCAATCCACTGGTGCAGCTGGTAGTGCTGCTGTTGTCATACAGAGTGATGGTTCTCTTAAAGAAATTGGAGCACGCATCAATAACTGGGCCTCTACCCTTCAGACAGAACTGTTTGCCATACTCCTTGCACTCAAATGTGTCCATGTATCTAAGGTTAACTCTCTAATTGTAACTGATTCTCTGTCATCCATAAATGCTCTCAACTCATCAAGTATAACTTGTAGCATGCTCGTGTCAGAAGCCAGGCACAGGTATGGTAGGATTCTGGATAGTAGAGTCAGAGTGCACATGCTGTGGATTCCATCTCACATTGGTCTTCAGATGCATGATAGAACTGATAAATTGGCTAAGTTTTATGCTTTCAAAGAGGGGATAGATTACAATCTTGGCTTGTCAGTTAGCAGTTTGAGAACAATAATACGAAAAGAACTTCAACTGAATTTTATTGACTTAAGACTCAGGGAGATTGACACCAGTCAGTCCATCTATCATCATTTTATCTTGCAGGAGGAGCCACATGTCTATGGTGCATCCAACAAAATAAGCAGACTCTTGGATGTCACTACCGCCCGCCTCCGGCTGGGTTACAAGTATCTTTGGCAGGTTAAATCACCACCACCAGATGTAGACCAAACAAAATGTAAACTTTGCCAGTTGGATTATTGTCACACCCTGCGTCATTATGTACTGGAGTGCGATAAAATTAATGAATTCAGAGACAACTCACTCAGAAATATTCAAGATATGTCAAAGTATTTTATCCACAGTGGTATATTACAGACCATTCTGGAAAAATACCCTGACTTTGCTCCCTGTAAATAAAGCATTGCCACGTGTGTGTGTGTGTGTGTGTATGTATATATGTGTGTGTATGTATATTCATGTATGTGTGTGTGTGTGTATATATATGTGTATATGTATGTGTGTGTATGTGACCCAACAATTAAAATGTGCACCAATAACTCATTACAGTTGTGGCTGGGTGTAGACTAATAGATTGTTCATTGCTTTATAATTTGTTCATGATTGCAACCATGTACAGACGTAAGTAAATTTACTTACATGATTCATTACCTTGTAACTAGTGAATTCATTACCATTGTACAGTAGATCGTCATTTAGCATGATAGTTACGTTCCTGAAAAAGTCGTGTTAGATAATTTTGTGTTAAATAATTAACAGAACTTATGGGAAAAATAGGGTTACGTTCCTGGCAGTCCCCAAAAAGCCAAACAAGTTTTTTTTTAGACCAACAGATCTTACAAAAATAAAAGTGAATATGTAATTGTAGTTCATTATCGTGATGTATTATGATGTTTTTACTGCTTAAGACTACAAATGTAACAGAAATAATAGTATTTACCTTAAATTGTGGGTGCTGGTGTTTGTGGATGATTGTGAAGAGAGTGGAGAGTTATGCTGTGGCCCTACTGGGCTGAGGTGGATGGAAGAGGTTCTGGTACTGAAGTCGATGGTTGTACTGTGTGTCTAACTTTAAGTCATTTAGTCAGTCAAGTCATTCAGTCAGTCAAGTCATTCAGTCAGTCAAGTCATTCAGTCAGTAAGTCAGTCAAGTCAGTAGTCAGTCAGTCAGTCGTAAGTCAGTCAAGTCATTCAGTCAGTAAGTCAGTCAAGTCATCAGTCAGTAAGTCAGTCAAGCTTCAGTCAGTAAGTCAGTCAAGTCATTCAGTCAGTAAGTCAGTCAAGTCATTCGTCAGTAAGTCAGTCAAGTCATTCAGTCAGTAAGTCAGTCAAGTCAGTTCAAGTCATTCAGTCAGTAAGTCGTGCATTCAGTCAGTAAGTCAGTCGAAGTCAGTTCAGTCGTATCAGTCAGTCAAGTCATTCAGTCAATCAAGTGATTCGGTCAGTCAAGTCAGTATGTCAGTCAGTTAGTCACACAAACTTATGTTTACCTCTTGTTATGTGTACAAAGTAACACTTCATTACCGCCACAGGTTATGTATTGTCTAATATCTTTGTTTTCTTCGATAATTCTAAGACTTAAATGCTTACACCTTTTCTTGCCACTTTGAGCAACACTGGTATGCCTACTGCGTGTCATGATTGCTTGGCAGGTACAAGATACAGTGGACCCCCGCCTAACGAGCAAAATTCATTCCAGAAGCCTGCTCAAGTGCCATTACCGAACGAATTTACTTCCTTAAGAAATACTGTAATGTCACATAGGTTAGTCTATTTCAGACCCCCAAAAATACACTTCCACAAGCACTTACAATATTATACTTACATATAATTGTACGATTTCCGGGGTGCTCGTTAGGCGGGGGTCCACTGGGTGAGGGTTGTAGGGGTAGTGGTAGATCTCCCCCATTGACTCAATGGCATAACCCACCGCACGCTCAAATTTTTTTCCCCTTCCACGAACCGTGTAAAGTTAATTTTACGTAGTATTACATAAAAATGTGCCGCAATTCTTCAATCGTGCTATACCCAAATCATGTCAAATAAACTCGTGTTAAATGACAGTCTATTGTACCTCAAACAACAATGGAGGATTTAAGTTTCATGTTGTCATTTTTCTATTGCTTAATTGCTTAACTTATTTGCTACACTGTTAATGCTACACTTTATCGCTGGCTGTCGCTATAGCCTTTATCGACTCCACTTTGGTACTTTGCTACGATCAAATTAACAAAATCAGATGAACCCCTACTCCCACCAGCTGAAACAGCAAACAGAGTTAATGTTTTCTTCTCCACCATAGGAAAGAATCTAGCGAGTAAGATCCCAAGCTCAAACACCCGTCCATCAGACTAACTCACCGACACCTACCCGAATACAGTGGTCCCTTGGTTTTCGTGCATCTCCAAACTCGAACATTTATGTAAGTGTATTTTCGTAAGTGCTGTTGCAAGTGTATTTTTGGGGGTCTGAAATAGACTAATCTACGTGACATTATTTCTTAAGGAAGTAAATTCGTTCGGTAATGGCACTTGAGCAGCATTCTGGAACGAATTTTCGGCGAAAGCCGAGGGACCACTGTACACTATTCTTAGCTCCAACTAACCCAATAGAAGTCTCACTCATCACCAACACCCTTAAAAACAAGGCAGGAGATATAAACAGCTTACCACCTTTTATGTACAGTGGACCCCCGGAAATCGGTCGGTCTGATTATCGGCCGGCTCAATTATCGGTCTCTTTTTTCGACCAAATTTTTGCCCGATTATCGGCCGTTTCCTTGATTATCAGCCCGCGTACCAGACCTGTCCGCCTGCCCTGCGCTTGCGCGCCTCGCTGCGCAGGTGTCGTGAGCCAGTCTAGCTTTGTTTATCCTTGAGTGAACATTACCCAGCATGCTCATTCAAGCATTTCACAATAATTTTATTGTTTTTAGTGCTTGTCACTGTGAAATATAAGTCACCATGGGTCCAAAGAAGCTTCCTAGTGGCACCCTTGTGGTACAGAAAGTGAGGAACACCATCGGCATGCAGTGAGTGTAGCAGGAGTGCAGTGAGTGTAGCAGGCGTGCAGTGAGTGTAGCAGGCGTGCAGTGCAGTGAGTGTAGCAGGCGTGCAGTGCAGTGAGTGTAGCAGGCATGCAGTGCAGTGAGTGTAGCAGGTGTGCAGTGCAGTGAGTGTAGCAGGCGTGCAGTGAGTGTAGCAGGCGTGCAGTGAGTGTAGCAGGCGTGCAGTGAGTGTAGCAGGCGTGCAGTGAGTGTAGCAGGCGTGCAGTGAGTGTAGCAGGTGTGCAGTGAGTGTAGCAGGCGTGCAGTGAGTGTAGCAGGCGTGCAGTGAGTGTAGCAGGTGTGCAGGGAGTGTAGCAGGAAGGCAGGGAGTGGGGATTCCCCTTCCAAACACTAAGCCCTCCCTCACTCCTCCCTATCTTCCAGATGCCATCAACAATCTTCAATAAAGATAAGTAAATGTTATTTTAAATGTAAATTTATTATGTGTTGTTATTATGTGTTGTTTTTATGTGTTGTTTTTATGTGCTTTGTGTATGTAAAACTATAGTTAATCTTTAAAAACTCTATTTTTTGTGAATATTTTTGGGTGTCTAGCTGTTGCTGCTGGAGGCCCGCTGCCCCACATATCCGTCACAGCCTGGTTGATCTGGCACCTGGTGAAGATACTTGTCTAGTTTCCTCTTGAAGGCTTCTACACTTGTTCCAGCCGTGTTTCAGATATCTTCTGGTAAGATGTTGAATAGTCTGGGACCCCGGATGTTGATATAGTGCTCCCTTATTGTTCCCACCACACCCCTGCTCCTCACTGGGTTTATTTTACATTTCCTCCCATATCTCTCACTCCAGTATGTTGTTTTGGCAGTGTGCAGATTTGGGGCCAGGCCCTCGAGTACTTTCCAGGTACAGTATATATTATCATGTATCTCTCTCTCCTCCACTCCAATGAGTACATGTTCAAGACTTGAAGGCATTCCCAATAATTTAGATGTTTCACTGGCTCAATGTGAGCAGCATTCTAAGTGAGGGAGCACTAGCGATTTGAATAGTGTCACCATCGGCATTATTTCCCTTGTTTTGAAAGTTCTCAATGCCCACCCCGTCATCTTCCTGGCTGTTGTGATCTTTAGTCTTGTTAAGGTCTTTAAAAGAAAGATCTGCTGACATAATCACTCTCAAGTCCTTTACGTGTTCCTTTCGTTCTATTTGGTGACCCTCTTGAGTTTTATATATAGTGTTCCTTTTGAGTTCTTCATTCTTTCCATACCTAAGCAGCTGAAACTTATCACCATTAAACGTCATGTTGTTCTCCACTGCCTACTGGAAAACCCTGCTTATGTCTTCCTGTAATTTTTCAACGTCCTCTACCGTAGTGACTTCCATGCTTATTTTAGTGTCATCTGCAAATGATGATGCAAAAGTGGGCTGGGTGTTTTTATCTGTCTACTATGAGGATGAGAAACAGCAAGGTGCCAGGACAGTGCCTTAGGGCACTGAGCTTTTGACCTCGCTGATGCTGGATCTTGCCCTGTTCACTACTACTTTTTGTGTTCTGTGTTAGGAACTCGAAAATCCATCTGCCTACCTTCGCCATAATGCCGATGGCCCTCATTTTGTGTGCTATCATTCCATGATCGCATTTTGTCAAACGCCTTTGCAAAATCTGTGTAAATCACATTTGCGTTTTGGTTTTCTTCCAATGCGTCCGTAATTCTCTCATAATGGTTCAGCAGCTGACAGGCATGATCGTCCCGCTCTAAAGCCATACTGGTTTGGGTTATGTTGGTTGTGCTGGTCCATGAACTTTGTAATCTGCCGTCTCATCACTCTTTCAAAGATTTTTATGTTGTGAGAAGTTAAGGCTACTGGTCTGTAATTTTTAGCTAGTGCTCTACTACCTCCCTTATGCAAAGGAGCTATGTCTGCCCTCTTTAAGGCCTCTGGTATTTCACCTAAATCTAAGCTCTTTCTCCAATGAACACTAAGGGCTCTTGCTAATGGTACTTTGCACTTCTTTATAAATAGAGCATTCCATGAATCTGGTCCAGGTGCTGAGTGAGTGGGCATGTTGTCCATTTCTTTTTCGAAATCTATGGGATTTGTACAGTGGACCCCCGGTTTTCGTAATTTATTCGTTCCAGAATGCTTTTCAAGTGCCATTATCAAACGAATTTATTCCCATAAGGAATAATGTAAATTAGACTAGTCCTTTTAGACCCCCAAAAATACACTTACAAAAGCACTTACAAAAATAAACTTACATAATTGTTCGAGTTTGAAGCATAACGAACACCGGGGGTCCACTGTACTAATGTCAGTTAGTTGGTCTCTGCGACCTTCAGCTGGAGTGAAAAATATTTCTGCATTTTCTACCTTGCTGTCATTTTGTGGGTTGCTGAACACCGACTCATACTGTTCTTTTAGGATTTCACTCATTTCCTGTTCATCGTCAGTATACGAATCTTCTTTCAATAATGGTCCAATTTTGCATAGGAATAGAAATATTTTGGGTTTCTTGCAATATCCTTTATGGCACTTTATTCCCTTTGTATGTCACCTTTGTATCATTTATAACATTTCTTGTATATTTTTAAATGTTTATACAGTAGTGTACTGTATATTGTAATAAACAGAATAGAGGAAATCAGCTCTAATATATATTATTTAGGTATACAGAGCCCGTCGTAAGTCCGAGTCGTCGGTAAACAAGTACGTCGCTAAGTGAGGAGAGGCTGTACTTTTCAGTGTACCAGAAAATATGAGTTTCCTTGAAATATAACTTCAAAAGTTATTAAATTTTATTACTTCAGATTCTAATGTAAAATTCTTTCCTTTTGCAGCTCATCTCTCTGCCACAGAGGAATTACTGTTGCTGTGCTAATACAAGGTTCTTTGTAAGAAATACTGTGGTACAGTAAATACGGTGTCAAACCTGAGTATGATACTTCGCCAAATTGTGTCAGAAATGTAGGCACGTACAGTGGTACCTCGGTTAACGATATTTTTTCGTTCCAGAATGGTGTTCAAGTGGTATTACCAAACGAATTTATCCCCATAAGGAATAATGTAAAATAGACTAGTCCTTTCAGACCCCCAAAAATACATTTATAAAGGCATTTAAAAAAATAAACTTACATAAAATGGCGAGTTTGGGGACCATCGTTAACCGAGGTACCACTGTATATTGATAATTCACTGAATATCAGATCTCTTCAACAGTCTATCTGCTGCATGCATACCCTCATCATCGGCAGTATACATAAAAAAACATTCTCTATAACTTTTATTTTAGACAGTATTTAAAGGGATTGTGGCCTTAATAATATTTGTTTATTTGATAGTTATTACTACTAAGTACATTATAGGTATGTAAGAGTTCTTACTACTAATTAACTGTTTTATAGGTATTTGCAAATTTTTACATTGTTAATCTGAACTTCTGTATTCAATTCTTGTGTCAAAATTTTAACTTTTGTTAAGTTTCATCATTATTTTCTTATAGGGTTTAAATCTTTAAACAATATTAATACCACCTAGGCATAAGATATTTAACCAGATAAATATATACGTATATATATAAATCTCCCCTATTAGAATGTAAAATTTCTGTACAGAAAATATTATTTTTGTTTTTGTGGCGTAAGAAAGAAACGTAAAAAAATCATGTAGATGTTTGCTGCACCAAAACATTTCAGAAAATATTATCATATCAAGTAACAGTATTGCAAAAAATAAGTTTTTAATCAAAGTTCTTCGTTGCAGTATCTTCTGGTGTGTCTTATAAGCTATGAATTTCTTAGGAATATTTAAATTCATAGATAAAACATTAGCTGTCATTATTTAAAAAATCAGAAAAATCTTTTAAAGTCAGCTATTAGAGAGGCCATTACAGAAAATATCTGTCACTGATCAGTATGTCTATAATACATACAAAGAAAAATACTCCATTAGCACAAATTAAATCTCTTTCAAAAGACTACCCATTTCAGTGTTCAGTGTGTCTAAGACAATATAGAGACAAAAAGGAATTTGTAGAGCATATGAAAAATCATTCAGGAGTGAAACCTTATCAGTGTTCAAAATGTATCGAAGGCTTTTCAATAAAGTCTCATTTAGTATCACACATGAAAATTCATACTGAAAATAAAACATTCCAATGTTCTAAGTGCTTGAAAGAATTTATAAAAAAGTCTTCATTAGTATCACATGTGAGAATTCATACTAGAGAAAAGCCTTACCCATGTTCAGAGTGTTTAAAAGAGTTTTCACACAAATCTTATTTAGTGTCACATATGCGATGTCATACTGGAGAGAAACCCTATTCATGTTCAGCATGTTCAAAAGAGTTTTCACACAAATCTTCCTTAGTAGCACACATGAAAATTCATTCAGAAGAAAGAGCATATCAGTGTTCAGTGTGTCCAAAAAGATTTAAAGACAAATCTTACTTAGCAAAACACACGCGGATTCACACAGGGGAGAAGCCATTTCGTTGTTCAGAGTGTCTGAAAGATTTCTCTCGAAAATCTTATTTAGTAGGACACATGAGAATTCATACTGGTGAGAAACCATATCACTGTTCAGAATGTTTAAAAACTTTTGCTCGAAAATATGAGTTAATATTACACATGAGAAGTCATACAGGAAAAACTCTGTATCATCAATGTAAAGTGTGTTTAATAGATCTGCAAACAAACTCTAATTTAGTAAAGCACATGCGGATTCATACAGGAGAGAGGCCTTATAAGTGTTCAGTGTGTCTAAAAGACTTTATGCGCAAATATGATTTAATAGGACATAAAAGAATTCATACCGGAGAAAAACCTTACCAATGTTCTGAGTGTCTAAAAAACTTTAGTAATTACTCCAATTTATTAAGACACAAGAAAATTCATAATAAGGAAAAACTACGTCTTTTTAGAAAAAACAATGTAAATGGCAATTCATTTGAATGAAAATATTTTGTATGAATTATATTTTACCCTTTTAACTGCCAGAGCGTTGATCAGCACATCTCTGCTAGCACTCTCAATATTAAAAAGAAATTAAAAAAAGGTTAATTTTCTAAGTTAATAAAAAAAATTAGTGTTATTACTTACTGACAGCAAGAAAATGAGTGAGTTACTCAAGTCTCAGTATGACTCAGGTTTTTGCGAGCAGCTAAAAACTGAGTCTTACTGAGCGAAACTCGGAATTTGGTAGATTCAAACCTATCTGATATTATCCTAATACAATATGACTTCGAAAAGGTGATAAATGACATGCCCATGCCCATGCACTCTGCCCCAGGCAAGAAGCCCCTATCATGTGCTTTTAACATCCTATGGAGAGGGAGCATGGACACAGGGGTCGTCCCACAGCTGCTAAAAACAACAGACATAGCCCCACTCCACAAAGGGGCAGTAAAGCAATAGCAAAAAACTACAGATCGATAGCACTAACATCCCATATCATAAAAGTCTTTGAAAGGGTTCTAAGAAGCAAGATTGCCACTCATCTAGACACCCATCAGTTACACAACCCAGGGCAACATGGGTTTAGAGGAGGTCTCTTTTGCCTGTCCCAACTACTGGACCACTATGACAAGGTATTGGATGCTCTAGAAGACAAACAAAATGCAGATGTAGTATACACAGACTTTGCAAAAGCCTTTGACAAGTGTTACCATGGTGTAATAGTGCACAAAATGCGTGATAAAGGAATAACAGGAAAAGCTGGTAGATGGATCTATAATTTCTTAACAAATAAAACACAGAGATTAGTGGTAAACAGAGTAAAGTCTGAGGTGGCTACTGTGAAAGAGAACTGTAAGAGAAGAGAACTCTAGAGAAGAGAACTCTAAGAGAGAAACTGTAAAAAGACTGCAAAGAAGAGAACTGTAAAAGAAGAGAACTGCAAGAGAAGAGAACTGTAAGAGAAGAGAACTGTAAGAGAAGTTTCAATCCCTTGGCTAGCACAGTACTCGCTCCCATCTTGTTCTTCATCCTATATCTGACATATACAGAGATGTAAGCTATAGTACCATGTCTTCCTTTGCAGATGACAACAGAATTTGCATGACAGTGTCCTCCATTGAGGACACTGCAAGACTCCAGGCGGATATCAACCAAATCTTTAAATGGGCTGCAGAAAACAATACAGGTTAACCATCACTAATCCAGCATCATCGGGACCTGTAGGGTGCCGGATTACAGAGTGGTTTGGTTAGAATACGCTTAACCCAATGGCAATATTTACACAGCGATTTCACCCACTTTACGCCCTATTTTTGACCCATTCCATTGTTCCAGTCTATCAAACTCATAGCTATTTCACTAGTATTCCTTCTATTCCGTCAATTGAGTACAAGAAACCGCCATTTACCTTTTTCAACTACCCAATAAAGTGGTCAGAAATTGGTAATTTGGCCAATTTCACACAAATTTCAAGCGATTCCAATTTCAAAATGTCATCTAGAATAAACAGTGCAGACATTCCTGGCACTAAAATAACATTTTCTCTGTTCATTATTCACATCTCCAGGCCCCTCTTATATTACACTTGCTTTCCATTTTGAATTTTTATTGACAAAAATAGAAGTTTTACTGTTATGCAGACTAGTGCATTATTGTAATAATTTGTATAAATAATGTCAACCTATTTGTGACCGCGGACACGTACTGGATGCTGACATCATTTGTTTACTCTCAAACATCGGCAAAAATCGAACTTATCTGCTACTTTGAGCTCAATTTCAAGGTACTTTCCATCATGAAACCAATCAAAATCATATCCATTTCTGTAATATATCTTCCATTCTATCAAATGAGACAAAAAATAAAACGAGAATGCAACCATAAAAACCATACGAAAATACACCACAAAGTCGCTTTTTTACACCAAAACCACGATCACAGTTCTTTTCTCATTATGCACTGCGTACTGCAGGATTCTTTTTTATAGTGCACACTTACCACACAGACCTATTCTCTCATATGTAGGCCCAAATTTACTGGTCACAGCTTATCTGAGTGAGCTGAGCACATGGCGACCGACAGTGGCTTCAAATCCTCCTTATCTTTTATGGGCAATGTACAGTGCATGTGCTTTACACAATGAGAAGCATTTCTTTTATTTGTTGGAAGCATGGCTAGGGCTAAAAGGACCAGGTTATAAAAAAAAACTGAAGAAAAAGAAATTGGAATGACTTATGCAGCAAATAGCGCCACCAAACAGTAGCGGCAGGTTGGTGTGGCGACCCTGGAAATTTGAAATTATGCTAGCCGAAATTAGTACCGGATTACCGATGGAACCAGATTACCAATTGCCGGATTAGTGATGGCCGACCTGTATGAAGTTCAATGATAAGAAATTTCAATTACTCAGATGTGGAAAACTTGAGGAAATTAAAACTATATCGGAGTATAAAACAAATTCCAACCATATAATAGAGCAAAAAACTAATGTAAAGGACCTGGGAGTGATAATATCAGAGGATCTCACTTTCAAAGATCACAACATTGTATCACTTGCATCTGCTAGAAAAATGACAGGATGGATAATGAGAACCTTCAGAACTAGGGATGCCAAGCACATGATGACACAATTCAGGTCACTTGTTCTCTCTAGGCTGGAATATTGCTGCATGCTAATTGCACCTTTCAATGCAGGTGAAATTGCTGACCTAGAAAATGTACAGAGAACCTTCACAGCACACAAAAGTACAATAAAACACATAAATTGCTTGTAACGGTTGAAGTTCCTCGACCTGTGCTCCCTGGAATGCAGGCAGGAGAGATACATGATTATATGCAAGAATCGCGAACAAGCGACACAGGAGGCAAAATAGGGGATGAGTTGAATGATAGCTCTAGGCCTTTCGCATTGCAAACGACACATCAGGAGCTTGCAAAGTTGCAGAAATGAGTAAGTAATCTTACCAAATTCATTCTGAGGGATGCCTGATGATGTTTTGATTGCAACATGAAAGGCCTAGAGCTATCAAAACAGTCACATATTTATACTCTGAACAAACAGTCACATATTTATACTCTGTCAGGTAAATATGTATATCTGCCTTAGTCATATACTATTGTTTAGAAATATAAATACCAATTATTTATTAGGTCCCAACAATTTTCAGAAATGCTGGATTGTATGAAACTCCTTAAAGCACGGTGTCAAACATCAACGTAGCACCCCACACTGCTGATGGTGCAGTGCATTACCCCCAGTGAACCTTGGCATCTGTTTTCTGTTTGTTCTCACTGTTTCAGTATTATTCACACAGGAAATCAGTGAGCATTGGGATGTATACCAGTTGTCAGTGAACAATGTATGGCCCTTGCCAAAGTAGGCACAGAATTTTTGTTTCTTGTACATGAACACTTCTTAATTTTGTGCAGCAGTGTTTCTGTTGGGTGTATTCCTGTCTGTGAAGTGCAGCATTCATACAACAGCGTGTATATGTTACAAGGGAGGAGGTCACAGAAGATTGGGGTACTGATGTAGCACACTCAGCTCATACACTGAGGTCCGGAGATTGAATCCCTGGTACGGCTGGAAGACATTAGGACATGTTTCCATAAGACACCTGCTGTCCATCTTCACCCATCAGTATAAAATGGGTACCTGGGTGTTAGTTGACTGGTGTGGGTTGCATCCTGGGACAAAACTTACCTAATTTGCCCAAAATGCTCAGCATAACAAGGGGCTTTCTATATACAGTGGACCCTCGGTTAACGAAAAAACTTCATCCCAAAGCCTGCTCAAGTGCCATTACTCGAACGAATTTACTATTTCAGACCCCAAAATACACTTCCACATGCACTTACAATATTATACTTACATAATTGTACGATTTCCGGGGTATTCGTTAACCGAGGGTCCACTGTACAGTGGTACCCCGAGTTTCGGCCATAATTCATTCCAGAAGGCTGTTAGAGTGCTGTTACTGAACAAATTTGTTCTCATAAGGAATAATGTAAATTTGATTAGTCCGTTTCAGACCCCCAAAAATACACTAACAAAAGCACTTATAATAATACACTTACATAATTGTTCGAGTTGGGAGCTGTTCGAAACTCGGGGTACCACTGTAGTAGTATGTCATTGATGTCAGCTAGGCCTGTATGCCATGTACATGTACTTGTAGAAATAAAGATATTATACTATTATATTTTATTGTGCTTGTAGATATGAGGGATAGCCATAACTATGTCAAGGAATAGATACATTGATACATTTGGGTCACAAAAAGTTGTATATAAAAGCGATTATGTTTACATGGTATATATTACTTGAACGACAGGTGTCTCTTGAACAGAATCATGGCTCTGATGTAGTAATGTGTGAATCAGTACTATACCACTACCAGTGGCATCAAAATTGAAAGGATGTGGCACGAATGTTGCACATGGGTTATTGAGATTTTTAATATTTCCTCGATTGCTTGTCTACCTACCTGGAGGGTATTGTGGGAATCAACACTCCCACGGTCCAGTCAATGACCAGGCCTCCCGGTTGATCAAGGCCTGATCAACTAGGCTATTACTGCTGGTCTCATACAGTCCAACGTACAAACCACGGCCTGGCTGATCTGGCACTGACTTTAGGTATCTGTTCAGCTCCCTCTTGAAGGCAGCCAGGGGCCTATTGGTAATTTCTCTTATGCTTGGTGGGAGGGTGTTGAACAGTCTTGGGCCCTGGACACGCATTGTATTTTCTCTTGCTGTATAACCCCTGTGGTTTAGCGCTTCTATTTGATTATAATAATAATAATGTATTTTCTCTTAGTGTACTAATGGCACCCCTACTTTTCATTGGGGGTATGTTGCACTGCCTGCCAAGTCTTTTGTAGAGAGTGATTTCTGTATGCAGATTAGGGACCTGTCCCTCTAGGATTTTTCAGGTGTAGATTATGATGTATCTGTCACCTGCACTCCAGTAGTACAAGTTAAGTGCTTCCAAGCATTCCTAGTAGTTAGGTGTTTGACAGAACTTATATTTGCAGTAAAGGTTCTCTGTACATTCTCTAGATCTGCAATTTCACCTGCCTTGAATGGAGATTTTAATGTACAGCAGTGTTTCAGCCTAGAGTGAACAAGTTATTTAAAAAGGATGATCATTGGCTTTGCATCTCTTGTTTTGAACACACTCATTATCCATCCTATCATTTTCCTTACAGATGTGATAGTGGCACTGTTGTGATTCTTATGGCCACATCCATCTCATATCCACTAAACTTGGGATCATCCATGCTTTCCTCAAATATAAGTGTGTTAATATGACATGACATTAGTGAATTTCTGGGGTTTGCCATGCTGTTTGCTCTAGCTGGCACTCAGTTTAACTGGTGCTCCTACAAGGTACTATGTGGTCCCAGATTTATTTAATATGGTGCACACTGTGCACACCAATTCAGTACTGCCTAAGCCTATCAGGCCTCTGATCCCAAATTTAAATGCCAGAAAAATAGTGCATTGATCAATACTGGCAGGGCTAGTGGAAATGCATAGATCAGCTCCTTGACAGTTGAAGGGTTAAATACTTAGGAAAACTCCTTTAATAAATCAGATGATGAGTTCTTATTTAGAAAAATCATACCAAGCTTACAGCTGCTTAGAAGTTGTAATGTTTTATATTACATATTAAAAAATAAGCAAGATAAAGTCATCAAATTAGAAATACATGAAAACTCATATTGGAAATAAACCTTTTATTTACTGATGCCTGTTATAAATCTATTATGTGAAGATAAAATAAAGTTCTATTATTCAGGTTGTATAATTGTCAACAAAGTTTTTTTTTTAAAGTTAGGTTGATGAAAGCAATGTTTATAAAGTAATAAAGAACATGACCATATATTTGAAATGTTTTTGGTTTTATCCAGACAACTTAGGCCCATACTGCCAGTGTGAGGACACACTGGACATATAGGGAGCTTTGAAAAAATACAAATTTTAGAGATGCAAGCTGCACTTTTCAGGCATTATTTGTATGGTCACAATAAATGTCTGTGCAAAATTTCAGAGCATTTCATGCCCATTTACCCTGCAGCATCGCGATCGACTTCACGTCAAATTATACACCATTGAAAGCAATTACAGTGGTCCCTCGGTTTTCGTGCATCTCCAAACTCGAACATTTATGTAAGTGTATTTTCGTAAGTGCTGTTGCAAGTGTATTTTTGGGGGTCTGTAATAGACTAACCTACGTGACATTATTTCTTAAGGAAGTAAATTCGTTCGGTAATGGCACTTGAGCAGCATTCTGGAACGAATTTTCGGCGAAAACCGAGGGACCACTGTAGTTATAAATTATTGGTTGTCAGGATAATAGTCAAGTGTACATGGTTTATATCATTTTTGGTTGTGAAGATTGTATAATCAAATGTACATGGGCTATATCAATCATCAACTATTTAGTTTTAAACTATTACAAGTTTTAAGTGAAGTCACTTCAGTGCAGCTTCAGTCATCAACTTTATCCCTCAACAGCTTGAGTGTTGTTTGGCCACTTGGGCACCTCCAGTGGAGTCTCAATAATTTTCAGAACCTGTTGATCTGATAGAGAAGCAATGAAAGGAGGCTCAGTTTTGAGTTTAGTCTTCCAGTCAATCATGGAATGAAGTTCTTTGCCACTTTAGTTTGGGAATCACTACTTTTCTTGAGTTGACAATAGGAGCCACATTGTCATTCACTTCATCTTCACTGTCATCCTCATCATCAATGTAGATTAAGAAATCCTCGTCAACAGCATCAGCAGAATCTTCTCCATCTTCATCAGAGCTCCCAGTACTTTCTTCTGTCTGTTGATTCTCTTCTCTAATTGTTAACCCTTTTGGGGCCTAGTGCAGCTGATGTGTGAGTAAAGTAGGAATTTCTTTACTATCTTCTTTTCTTCACTGTTCAGATGTCTCATAAATTGTAGTGACTGGAAGACGTTCTTTGGACCATGTCTGACATAAGGGTGCAGCTTGATATGGAACCACATTGGAGCACTGAACTTTAAAATCATAATGATGACTATTTTCAGCTCCTGACTGGATCTTGATGTTGCCACATACAGCCTAAGGATCCTACTCCATAAAGTATTCCACCTTGACACACACAGAGGACCTGGTTCAAGAGCAGCCAAGTCATATCAACCACACCTGTGATCACTCCTTTGCAGTGCAGGGAGTGTAGCAGGTATGCAGGGAGAGTAGCAGGTATGCAGGGAGTGTAGCAGGTATGCAGGGAGTGTAGCATGTATGCAGGGAGTGTAGCATGTATGCAGGGAGTGTATCAGGTATGCAAGGAGTGTAACATGTATGCAGGGAGTGTAGCATGTATGCAGGGAGTGTAGCATGTATGCAGGGAGTGTAGAAGTATACAGGAGTGTAGCAAGTACGCAGGGAGTGTAGCAGGTATGCAGGGAGTGTAACATGTATGCAGGGAGTGTAACATGTATGCAGGGAGTGTAGCATGTATGCAGGGAGTGTAGCATGTATGCAGGGAATGTAGCATGTATGCAGGGAGTGTAGCATGTATGCAGAGAGTGTAGCATGTATGCAGGGAGTGTAGCATGTATGCAGGGAATGTAGCATGTATGCAGGGAGTGTAGCATGTATGCAGGGAGTGTAGCATGTATGCAGGGAGTGTAGCATGTATGCAGGGAGTGTAGCAGGTATGCAGGGAGTGTAGCAGGTATGCAGGGAGTGTAGCAGGACAGGAGGTAGCAGGTATGCAGGGAGTGTAGCAGGCAGGGAGGGAGTGTAGCAGGCATTCAGGGAAGTGACCCCGGATAAGGACTTGGTACCTAAATTCCTTATGGAAGGGGATTCCCCTTTCAAAAAATAGGGTCTATTCCCTCTCCCCTCCTCCCTCTCTTCCATCCAGCAACATCAGTCTTCAATAAATGTAAGTGCCACATAGAGTTCGTTCATTTGTGCATGTAAATCTATCTTTAAGGCCCCCAACCTCTTCAAGGGGGGCTCCTTGCTGTGGTGAAGAGGCTCTTGGTCTGAGGAATTGGACCTTTTGGTCTTCTTCCTCAGATAATACCACAGATAATACCACAGACCACTACCCTACCTTTCTCATAACCAACCTAGGTAAATTTCCAAGAGACTTCTAAAGTATCCGTAAGACTATATAATGAGGCAGCTATTAATAACTTCATAACAGCTATGTCAAACATCGACTGGCAAACCGAGTTTGACATATGTATTAATAATTTTCTAAAAAAGACCCAATACCTCTATAACATGCATTGCCCAAAAAAAACTAAACAGATTACAGCTAAGAGACTAAACAATCCCTGCCTAACACCCAGCATTCTCAAATCCATTAATATAAAGCACATATATGAAAAACAGTACAGAATGGGTCAAATACCAAGAGAACAAACAAAACATTACTCATCAAACCTAACCAACCTGATAAGGTCAAAAAAATTGTATTACCTGGAGAGAATTCCAGGGGTCAACGCCCCTGCGGCCCGGTATGTGACCAGGCCTCATGTTGGACCAGAGCCTGATCAACCAGGCTGTTACTGCTGGCCGCACGCAGTCCAACGTACGAACCACAGCCCGGCTGGTCAGGTACTGACTTTAGGTGCCTGTCCAGTGCCTGCTTGAAGACAGCCAGGGGTTTGTTGGTAATCCCCCTGATGTATGCTGGGAGGCAGTTGAACAATCTTGGACCCCTGACACTTATTGTGTTGTCCCTCAACGTGCTAGTGGCACCCCTGCTCTTCATTGGGGGGATGTTACATCGCCTGCTGAGTTCTTTGCTTTCGTAGGGAGTGATGTTCGTGTGCAAGTTTGGTACTAATCCCTCGAGAATTTTCCATGTGTATATAATAATATATCTCACGCCTGCGTTCTAGAGAGTACAGGTTTAGGAACTTCAAGCGTTCCCAGTAATTGAGGTGGTTTATCGCAGTTATGCGTGCCGTGAATGTTCTCTGCACATTTTCAAGGTCAGCAATTTCACCCGCCTTGAAAGGTGTAGTTAGTGTGCAGCAATATTCCAGCCTAGATAGAACAAGCGATCTGTAAAGTGTCAACATGGGCTTGGCATCCCTGGTTTTGAAGGTTCTCATTATCCATTCTGTCATTTTTCTAGCAGATGCAATTGCTACGGTGTTATGGTCCTTGAAGGTGAGATCCTCTGACATGATCACTCCCAGGTCTTTGACATTAGTTTTTCGCTCTATTGTGTGGTTTGAATTAGTTTTGTACTCTGATGAGATTTTAATTTCTTCACTTTTTCCGTATCTGAGTAATTGAAATTTCTCATCATTGAACTTCATATTGTTTTCTGCAGCCCATTTAAAGATTTGGTTTATGTCTGCTTGGAGTCTTGCAGTGTCTTCAACGGTGGACACTGTCATACAGATTCGTGTGTCATCTGCAAAGGAAGACACGGCACTGTGGCTTATATCTCTGTCTATGTCTGATATGAGGATGAGGAACAGGATGGGAGCGAGTACTGTACATCTGCATTCTGTTTGTCTTCTAGAGCATCCAGGACCTTGTCGTAGTGGTCCAGTAGTTGGGACAGACAGGAGCGGCCTGCTCTAAACCCATGCTGCCCTGGGTTGTGCAATTGATGGGTATCAAGATGAGTGGCGATCATGCTTCTTAGAACCCTTTCAAAGATTTTTATGATATGGGACGTTAGCGTAATTGGTCTGTAGTTCTTTGCTATTGCTTTACTGCCCCCTTTGTGGAATGGGGCTATGTCTGTTGTTTTTAGTATTATGAGAACAGATTAAATAACTTAAGAGGTGATATGAAAAAGACCTGGAAAACCCTATCTGAAATTCTAGGAACTAAAAAATATCCAGAAACATAACAATCAAACTGACAAACCTAGATGAACCCTGCTCCCACCAACTGAAACAGCAAACAGACTAAATTTTTTCTTCTCCACAATAGGAAAAAAGTTGGCAAGCAAAATCCCAAGTTCAAACACTTCACCTAACGCCTGCAAGTTTGTTATAATTTGAGGAAGGTCAGGCGAATCAAATGCCCCTTCAGAGGAAGGCTCTTCTGACTTGAGCATCTTGAACAGATGCTGACAAGTTTAATAAATATATGTAGTCAAGATGCTGCTGCTGAGTGCGTTGATGATGTCAAAAGTGCATCAACAATCTCGGTTCAGCTTCAAGCCATTTGTAAGAAAGAAGTTGATTCTTGGCTTCAAACGTTGCCTTTTAACTTCCTGGCAAATTGCCGGAAAATGCTTAAGAAAAACGGTTCTGAAGATAAACACGTACAAACTATGCTATTTGCTCTTAAGTGTCTGCACACTGTAGGCAAAGCATAATAGTCTTACCACCTTATGAACAAGAGATTGTAATAACTCACTACAATGGATAGATTACAATTTTTTTCATGGAACATTGCTTCCATTAGGAAGCGGTTGCCTGACTTGCATCATATTAGTGCAACCAAGAATATTGATGTCATCTGTTTGCAGGAATGTAGACTGAAAGAAGGAGTACCTCCACCAAAGTTGTCTGGATATGCAGCTTATAACTTAAGGTCAACCAACTGTTGTGTGATGTATGTCAGAAAGAACTTGCCACATTCACTCCTTACCCTGCAGAGTCGAGTAAACATGCAGTATCATGGTGTCAGAGTATACGTCTACCTGCCTGGAGTCTACCTGAAGAGAATTCCAGGGGTCAACGCCCCCGCGGCCCGGTCTGTGACCAGGCCTCCTGTTGGACCAGAGCCTGATCAACCAGGCTGTTACTGCTGGCCGCACGCAGTCCAACGTACGAACCACAGCCCGGCTGATCCGGTACCGACTTGAGGTGCCTGTCCAGTGCCTGCTTGAAGACAGCCAGGGGCTTGTTGGTAATCCCCCTGATGTATGCTGGGAGGCAGTTGAACAATCTTGGGCCTCTCACACTTATTGTGTTGTCCCTCAACGTGCTAGTGCACCCTGCTCTTCATTGGGGGATGTTACATCGCCTGCCGAGTCTTTTACTTTCGTACGGAGTGATTTTTGTGTGCAAGTTTGGTACTAAGCCCTCGAGAATTTTCCATTTGTATATAATAATGTATCTCTCCCGCCTGCGTTCTAGAGAGTACAGGTTTAGGAACTTCAAGCGTTCCCAGTAGTTGAGGTGGTTTATCGCACTTATGCGTGCGGTGAAGGTTCTCTGCACATTTTCAAGGTCAGCAATTTCACCCGCCTTGAAAGGTGCAGTTAGTGTGCAGCAATATTCCAGCCTAGATAGAACAAGCGATCTGTAAGTGTCAACATGGGCTTGGCATCCCTGGTTTTGAAGGTTCTCATTATCCATCCTGTCATTTTTCGAGCAGATGCAATTGCTACATTGTTATGGTCCTTGAAGGTGAGATCCTCTGACATGATCACTCCCAAGTCTTTGACATTAGTTTTTCGCTCTATTGTGTGGTTGGAATTAGTTTGTACTCCGATAGATTTTAATTTCTTCACGTTTTCCGTATCTGAGTAATTGAAATTTCTCATCATTGAACTTCATATTGTTTTCTGCAGCCCATTTAAAGATTTGGTTTATGTCTGCTTGGAGTCTTGCAGTGTCTTCAACGGTGGACACTGTCATACAGATTCGGTGTCATCTGCAAAGGATGACACAGCACTGTGGCTTATATCCCTGTCAATGTCTGATATGAGGATGAGGAATAAGGGTGGGAGCAAGTACTGAGCCTTGTGGAACAGAGCTTTTCACAGTAGCTGCCTCAGACTTTACTCTGTTGACTACTACTCTTTGTGTTCTACAGTGTTAGGAAATTATAGATCCATCTACCAACTTTTCCTGTTATGCCTTTATCAAGCATTTTGTGTGCTATTACACCATGGTCACACTTGTCAAAGGCTTTTGCAAAATCTGTGTATATAACATCTGCATTCTGTTTATCTTCTAGAGCATCCAGGACCTTGTCGTAGTGGTCCAGTAGTTGGGACAGACAGGAGCGGCCTGCTCTAAACCCATGCTGTCCTGGGTTGTGCAATTGATGGGTATCAAGATGGGTGGCGATCTTGCTTCTTAGAACCCTTTCAAAGATTTTTATGATATGGGACGTTAGCGCAATTGGTCTGTAGTTCTTTGCTATTGCTTTACTGCCCCCTTTGTGGAGCGGGCTATGTCTGTTGTTTTTAGTAGCTGCGGACGATCCCAGTGTCCATGCTCCTCTCCATAGGATGTTAAAAGCATGTGATAGGGCTTCTTGCATTCTTGATGAACACGGAGTTCCATGAGTCTGGGCCTGGAGCGGAGTGCATGGGCATGTCATTTATTGCCTTTTCGAAGTCATTTGGCGTCGTGATGATGTCAGAAAGGCATGCGTCTGTCAAGTTCTGTGGCACTCTCATAAAAAATCATTTAGGTTTTCGATTTTCAGTCTGGTTAGTGGCTCGCTAAAGACTGAGTCATACTGGGATTTAAGTAACTCACTCATTTCCTTGCTGTCATCTGTGTAGGACCCATCCGGTTTAAGTAGGGGCCCAATACTGGTTGTTGTTCTCGACTTTGATTTTGCATAGGAAAAGAAATACTTAGGGTTTCTTTCAATTTCATTTATGGCTCTTAGTTCTTCCTGTGTCTCTTGATTCCTATAAGATTCCTTTAGTTTTAATTGATGTTTGCTATTTCTCTGACTAGTGTCTCCTACGTATTTCAGAGATATTGGCCTCCTGTAGCTGCTCCTTATTCTGTGCCTTCGCCTGTATAGGGAGCGCCTCTCTTTCTAGTTTGCATCTTCTCCTCTTTTCCTTAAGGGAATTTGCCTTGAGCAAACCTCAAGTACCACAGAGTTAATTTGTTCTAGACATAGGTTGGGATCCGTGATGCTTAGGCAATCTTCCCAGTTTATATCATTTAGGACTTGGTTTACTTGGTCCCACCTTATGTTTTTGTTATTGAAGTTGAATTTGGAGAAAGCTCCCTCACGGCTGATCACATTTTGTTGATCTGGGGCTCCCGCATGCATGTCTGGACCTCTATTATGTTGTGATCTGAGTATATTGTTTTTGATATGATGACATTTCGTATCAGATCATCATTGTTGGTGAAGATGAGGTCCAGCGTATTCTCTAATCTTGTGGGCTCTACTATTTGTTGGTTTAAGGTGAACTTGGTGCAGAGATTTAAAAGTTCATGCATGTGTGAATTTTCATCTGAGCTGCCTCCTGGTGTTATCTCTGCTACCACATTGTTTGCAATGTTCCTCCATTTTAGGTGCCTGAGGTTGAAATCCCCCAGTAGCAAGATGTTGGGGCAGGAGCTGGAAGATTTTCCAGACAGTGGTCAATTTTCAGAAGCTGTTCCTGGAATTGTTGGGACGTTGCATCCGGGGCTTGTAGACAACCACGATGACCAGGATTTGATTCTCGACCTTTATTGCTAATACTTCAACTACATCATTTGAGGCATTTAGTAGTTCTGAACATATAAGTGACTCTGTGATATACAGGCCAACCCCCCCTTTTTGCCTGTTCACTCTGTCACACCTGTATAGGTTGTAGCCCGGGATCCATATTTCATTGTCCAAGTGATCTCTTATGTGGGTCTCTGTGAAAGCCGCAAACATAGCATTTGACTCTGTAAGCAGTCCACGAATGTAAGGTACCTTTTGTTTGTTGCTGGCTTTAGACCCTGTATATTAGCAAAGATGAATGTGAGTTGGATTGGTGGTATGGGGGGTCTTTTTTCCTGGCTCTAATATCTGTTGTAATGGAGTGGAGGCCACTGACTGTGATTCCACTCCAGAAATGATTGCAGTTGGTGTACAATTTCTTTCATTTCCTGCCAGCTTTTTTTCCTTCCTGGCACTAAAAACCTCCTCCGGAGTGGCTGTGGCTACCCTGATTTTGCCATGGTCTGGATGTTCTGTGTCGCCTCGTACACTTTAGGTGGTATGCCTGGCAATATAAGTTATAGCACTGTCTTTCCTGAATTGATGTGTGGCACATTTCAGCAGGCAGGCGATTTTTCCATAAACATTTTTAATCTTTATGCCCCAGCAAACCAGCTTCGACCTGATGCTTTACCAGATCGCATCAATAGTGAACCTACCCTCATACTTGGAGACTTTAATGTCAGACATAAGAATATTGGTGGGTCTATAACAAACACCAATGGAACTAAACTAGTGAAATTTCTAAATGAGCATGATAATGTTCGTATTGTAGGCACTACTGAGCCCACTCACATATATGGAGGCATACTAGATCTGTGCCTTGGATTTAATACATCATATACGATGCATGATTTGTCATAGTTGATGATCTATCTGATCACTTCCCAAGACTCACAACTGTCAATCTTGATCATATCTCAAGCAACCAAGGAGCTAAATACAGAAGGAGGAAACTTATTCTCAACCCAGAACACAGAGAAAACTTTATTAACCACTTGGATCAATGGTATAAAGATTATGAGCCCACTGGTACACAAAAATTCAATGATGATCTAGTTACCGCTATTGAGACTGTACTCACAGATCAAGTGGGCAGGAAAAGAAAACATAAACCTTCCACTAGAAATGACAATAAAAACCAATGTAATTATAATGACCCACAGCTACGCAATCTAACTCCTACGGGTTTAGCGCTCCCTATTATTGATTATAATAATAATACGCAATCTAACACATGCAGCTAGAAGGATTGGTAAAGCACACCGTGAGTGTAGAACCCGACCTCAGAACGTTCCAAGCTGCACTAACAAATGCTGTATAACCCTTGTGGTTTAGCGCTTGTAGAAACTTGTTTTGGGACTGCCTCCTTGTAAGCTGCACTTAGAGCAAGCACTGTTGACACCGACACTCTGAGACACTTCTCTCAGACTTACAAGTGGCTATGGGACAAATTTCTAGCTAGCTGCAGCCGAAAGAATTCCCCCCTGCATGCATGAATATAAGGTTTAACTTACTTGGAGTAGAAATTGTGGTTCCTGGACATCCTTATCTATAACCCCCTCCTAACACCATGTGCAGTGGAGAACCTTAATCTGCAAGTGAAGTGGTAATTAGTGTCCTGCCTGCACCTCAGAGTCCCCTGGTTTCTAAGGATATCCCTTAAGCAATATATGCAGTAAGTAACACTAGTTTCCAGACTTGAACTTAAGAGACGACGCTGGTACATACCAATACAAAAGCGTCCGTCCGCTTAAGACCCACAGATAACTCACTAACGTTTCCCCCAGAAAACTGGCCAGATACTGAGAGAAAGTCTAGTCTTACTGTAATGGGTCTGGATGGAGAAAGATATCCGCGGTACTTCGAGATCTCACTCCGGGGCCCCAGGACAGATGTTGAGTCACAGGGGGGGGTGCTTCTTGTTCACAGCACGTGTTCTCTGGATGATGTCCAATCTGGTAAGGACGCAGGTCACGCGTCGTGAGCCCCACACTGCGTAGATTCAAGTGTGGGGTGCCAGTTCTCTCTAGCTAACATAACCTAATACTTGCCTTTTCAGGCCTTAAACTACCTATGTAAGGGCGCTAGAGCTACATTATTAATATCTAACGTCGCCTTAATAATCCTAATATTAGTTTCTAACTGTACAAACTTGCCTAGGTGTTCCTAGGTGAATAAATCTATCAACTAAAATGTACACAATAGTTACCTTCCAACTTGAATGGGTATGTTTGTTTTGGTTGGGTGTGTGGGTTCATGAACTCCGAGGGCCGATCTGTGGTATGTTTAAGGCTCCTAACGGCTCACTTACCCTGTGGAACTTGCAACTCAATAAAGTTTCCACAGCGCTTCTTTTGATTATAATAATAATAATGCACTAACAAATGCAAGAAATAGAAAGCAAGAACTTATGCAACAGGAATGGGAACAATTTGTTAGTGGATTAAATAGGTCTACCTCTTTAAGTCTGGCATGGAAAGGTATAAGTAAAATAACCAGGAAAAGACTGGTAATGGGGTCACCCGGTGGTCTGGTGGCTAGAGCTCTCGCTCACCACGGAGGGCCTGGGTTCGATTCCCGGCGGGTGGAAACATTTCGACATGTTTCCTTACACCTGTTGTCATGTTCACCTAGCAGCAAATAGGTACCTGGGTTGTTAGTCGACTGGTGTGGGTCGCATCCTGGGGGACAAGATTAAGGACCCCAATGGAAATAAGACTGACAGTCCTCGATGACGCACTGACTTTCTTGGGTTATCCTGGGTGGCTAACCCTCCGGGGTTAAAAATCCGAAGAAATCTTATCTTAATGTTGCTCATCCCTTTCCACTTGAAAAAGCAAATGACCTCATAAATGACTGGTCCAAAATCTCCAGGCATGAAAACCTGCCATCTCATATTAGAGAAAACTTAGAGAGTGCTTCTGAAGAAATGTTTGGAACTGATTAATTTTATGAGCAAAATATTGATGAGAGTGATTGCCTCTTCACAGAGTATGAATTAGATAACGCATTAACTAAAGGTCGATCAACTGCTCCTGGAGAGGATGGTATAACCTATGATATTCTCAGAACTTTAAGGCACGTGCCTAATAATCCTTTGTTGGCACTGTATAATACCAGTTACATTGAGGGAGTTCTTCCTACTTCCTGGACCAATAGTCTCATTGTGCCTATCCCTAAGCCCCAACAGCCTGATACATTTAGACCGATCTCCTTAACTAGCTGTCTTTGTAAAATTTTTGAAAGAATGATACTTAACAGACTGTACTATAGAATCAGACACCAACTCTCCCCCCTCCCTCTATGGTTTTATAAAAAGTAAGAGTGTGATAGATTTTTTTTTATTAATTTCCATGAACGTGCCTATCTGTGCTCATGATAATGCGAGCACAGATGGGCATGTTTGTGGAACAACTTGCAATTGAACAGACTGACTGATGTAGTGGCAGGCTTAGGCTTGGCTACAGGTACTTCTGACAGTTTGGGAGACACAGATGATGATCAAACTAAATGCAAATTATGTGATCAGGCATATGGTCACTGTCTTGAACACTATGTGCTTAATTGTGCACTTATTGAGGAATATAGAGATAGACAGTATAATAACCTATGTGGCATGTCAAGATATATTATTCATGAAATAAGTCACCAAATTTTACTAAGCAAATTTTCTAAATTTGCTTGTAACAGATAATTGAAATGTAGATATAAACCCAAATGTACAATTGTTAACCCTTTGGGGTTAACAATTGTTAACCTTGGGGCCTAGTGCCTAGGCCTTTTGTGTATCCATATGTTCTTGCACTACCGTCCACAGGATGGATATGGGGTGCACAATAAACTAGCCACTTCGGTGGCAAAATCTAAATCTAGTTTTACCACATTTCTTGATCTAAAATCTGCATTTGATATCCGAACAGAACTGTTATACTACATGAACTAGCCAAAATGAATATTGGTGGTAGCCTACTCTGCTGGATAATAGGATACCTGTCAAACATAGTATCCTCTGTCCTCTACCAAGGCTTCAGAAGCGAGTCTAAAGAAATGTCCCTAGGTACACCGCAGGGAGAAGTTCTCAGTCCCATGCTATTTAATATTCTGATTAATGCTCTCCTAAATGCTCTACCTGCCTCACCTAAACATATAGCTATAAGCTATGCTGATGACATCATGATCCATACAACAGGGCATAAAAAGATGAGTACCGTTCTTAATTAA
>WNWK01014268.1:2500-51963 GCA_009830355.1 Cherax destructor | reverse complement strand
ATCACAGTGTTGGGCGACGGGAGGAGCTGCTGACCACAGAGGAGTACAAGATCAGCAAGTACAGGGACATAAGCCAACAGTATAAATTTGTCCCAGTGGGATCAGAGACCTTGGGAGCGTGGGGAAAAAATGCAACCGTTTCCTTAAGAACTGGGTTCCAGACTCATCGACACCACCAGGGACCCAAGGGCAGCCACGTTCATGTTCCAGCGTCTCAGCGTGGCCATCAGAGGCGCATGCTGCATACGGCTCGCGTCCGGCTTCGGAGGAGCTGGAGGAGATTCATAATCTTTGACATATTGTACCATTGTATTCATGTTCATGTTTGTGTTTTCTATAAATGTATTCTGTCTATTAATAAAGCATTTATGTATGTATGTGTGTATATAGGATGGGATGGTAGGAGAAGTGGAATATTCAAATGGCTTCAGGAAGAAATCCAAATATTCTTCCTTGAAGCCTTTTATCCACTTCTCCGAGGCTATAGGTCTAATTTGCACTAGAGGTGGACCCCATCCTATATTTAAAAAAAAAAAAAAAAAAAAAATATATATATATATATATATATATATATATATATATATATATATATATATATATATATATATATATATATATATATATATATATATATATATATATATATATATATACTACACTGCACTAGCCAGGGTCGAACCCATGATGCTCTGGCCCGCCTCATGAGAGCGAAAACACATGACGCTCTAGTCCACTGAACCACCAATCCTTAAGAGTAGCCATCAGTATGACTGAATGTTGTACTCGCTACCCAAGGACATACGGTGGTGTGGACGCCTCTAACTAATTTCATTCTCTCCCTGTTTGGTGTACTAACTCAACAAACAGGTTACAATAATATAATATATTGCTTGTTGAGCTAGTACTCCAAACAGGGAGAATGAAATTAGCTAAGAGGCGTCCACACACCTAGTATGTCTGGCTTCAGTACAGATGCGCACTCTTAAGGATTATGTGGTTCAGTGAACTAAACGTCTATTTTCGCTCTCCATGACGATATCATGGGGTTTGACTCACAACTAGTGCAGTAATTATGATTAATACCACTCGTTCGTGTTATATATATATATATATATATATATATATATATATATATATATATATATATATATATATATATATATATATATATATATATATCAATCAATCATCTTTTGACTTATCACCACAGGTGTGCTGGTGAGTCAAAGATTTTTCCAGGTTAGCCCAGTGGTGTGGATATCGATTTTAATTTCATCATCAGAGGTGGAGGAGTCTTAATCTTCATTCTTAATCTGGACGTGGTTGCAGGCTGAACTGGCGGGGTAGCTTAGGCAGCAGGTGGGTCAAGGGTGGCTTGGGCAGCAGGTGGGTCAAGGGTGGCTTGAGCAGCAGGTGGGTCAGTGGTGAATTGAGCAGCAGGCGAGTCAGGAGTGGCTTGAGCAGCAGATGGGTCAGTGGTGGATTGAGCGGTTGTGGTAGAAAGATCTGAGGGGATGATGCCTTCTCTGTAGGAGAAGGTTTTCAGTATTTCTTGTGACGGAGCAGTGTCAGGAAACTTGAAGCTGGGAGGGTTGTTGCCGCGGAAGAATTCATTGATTATGGAGTTGAAGGAACCAAGAGAGGCGGTGTTCTCCCCGCTGGCATTCATCCTGCAGTACATTTTCTTGGTTGAAGCGCCGCCTGAGAATGTTGGAATAAAACTGGTTGCAGACATAGGCCGTTAAGTAATTTGGAGCGATTTTTAAGTGTTAGCTTGAGGTCTAATGAATTTAACATGAGTTAGGGGTCTCAAGTTTTTTTTTTTTTTTGTCTTATTTAGGATTTCCTTCTTGACAGGGCACTTGGCTGCAAGAGTGTGATCATCACTCTTACAGTTGAGATATTTCGGCTGTGAAGTAGAGGTGCAGATCTTATGTTTGTCAATCTGTGCCACAGTTGGTGCAGTATTTCTTTTCCTTCAAAAAGAAGTTCTTGTTGAAGTGGGTATATGCACAGAAAGTTCAACATTGGGTTATGAGTGGAATCGCTCTAGTTTTATGTTCTTGGAATTAACGTGGTAATATGAGATGTGCAGAACTTCACTGTGTGTCTGAGATGCCATGGAGGTTTCGGCGAAGGTGACCTTGATCATAGAGCTGACATTTGGAATTTTATGATGGAGTCGACGGTGGTCCAGCCATTCTGACCTTGAATGAGCCGTTTCAATTCGCCTGTTGATTGGCTGGTGACGTCACTATCAAACTTCTTTACGAACACCGGTTTCATGGCCCTAAACGCAGGAAAATGAACCATTTGAAAGTCTAGGTCCTTAAGATCATTCATAGCCGAGATGATGGTGATTTTGTCGGTTTCAGCATCGTTAAAGCAGATGGCGATGAAAGAGTTCTTAGTACTGAGGAAGTTGGACAGCCTCACCTGCAGGATTGTCGTCAGTAGAGTTGCCAATTTTTTTTTCGTCGTGTTCGAGATGGTCCCACAAAGTGGGCGAATGCGCACACGGTGAGACGTGTACAGTCTGCGTCGTACCAGTGTGTGAGCAATGTACCGATGCGTAGTGCTGTCTACCCTAGTGCTGTGAACTAAAAAAATTTATGACAACTAACTCATCTTGACCATACAAGTACGGGTTAATTAAAATACAAAAAAAAAAACAGGTCATCCAGCCACACTCATAATTAGCTACAACAAATTTGAAGGGGACTTGAGCTAGAGTTCGTCACGGCCATGCTAGCGGGAGATTTGTCTGTAAAAACTTGCATTTGTAGACACAGTGGTGCCTATGCTAACCTTCCTATGGTGTAGAAATATACCTAGTTGGATGAATCTTATTGAAGCTAGCTGGCCCAGTGGCTTACGCGACGGTCTGGAGTTTTGAGACTCTGTGACCGCGGGTTCGAACCCCACCCGTGGTATGGTTTAGTTAGTGGATATATTGAGAATAATTTTAGGCAGAGTTTCCAACTTTAATGTTAAGAATAATATTGAAGTGATTGACAGATGAAGTACCATGACTGACTTAAATGATTACAGTATGGTTAGTTTTGATGTCACATCTTTATTCACAAAAGTCCCAATTAGTGACTTACTAGGTTTCCTACCTGAAGACCTATGTTATGATATACAATTGGCCGACTGTAAAATTATTTAACTTTTTAAAATTTACATTGTTGATGCAACGTTTGAGTTTAATGGCGAGTATCACATTTACATATTTGGTATGGCGATGGAAAATTCTCTCTCACTAGTCCTTAGCAATTTGTATATGGCATATATTAAAACCAGACTACTTAACAGAATTCTTCCTGATATGGCTAAATCATAAAGATATGCTTAATGCACAAGAATATGGATATTAACCAGCTTCTACTACAATTACACAGTTTAGCTCCATCCATAAAGTTTACTGTTGTGAACAAAATAATTCATTGCCCCTTTAAAATGGTTTAATTATTAAAAGGAACAAAGAATTTAAATTCAAAGTATATATAAAACTAACTAATATCTTTTCATATGTACACTGTTATTCATCACATCGTGACAGAGCTAAATGTTCTCTGTTCTCCACATTCTTGAGAGTTCGGCACATTTGCAGCCAAATCTTCAATATGTCCTCATAAATAAGGACATATTGAAGATTTATTAAACAGCATATGATCTAAAATATCCAACACGTTTCATTGATAAGTCTTTTAAAATTTCTAGGAATACATTCAACTGTTCTAAAAAGAACAAAGAACCATATTCAAAGATGAATATGCTGGTTCTCTTATATCATTCAAACTTTCTTGATATACTTTCTTTACTTAAGAACTTCAATATTCAAGTTCTATTTACAAATCTTGATATAATAAAAACGCTACTGGATTAAGAATTCTACCCAAAATGCTGATACTTGTATCTATAAGATTCACTTTTGGAAAAGGTCGAAAAAATCATGAATTTACACTATAGCAAAATAAGTATAGCCCTAGAACTATATATATATATATATATATATATATATATATATATATATATATATATATATATATATATATATATGTCGTGCCGATTAGGTAAAACTTGCGATTTTGGCTTAAATAGCAACGCTCACCTTGCCATATAAGACAAGTGAAAATTTGTGTATGCAATAATTTCGCCAAAATCATTCTGAACATAACGAAAAAAATATATTTCATTGTGTTTGTTTATTATTAAATTAATGTTAACGTATCTAAAATATATTTAGTTGGGTTAGGCTAAATTAAATTGCGCTTGTTGTAATAAGGTTAGGTAGGTTTTCAAAGTTTCTCTTGGTACAAAATTATATATTCTTACATTAACATAAATTAAAAAAATATATCTTTAAACGTATAAGAAAAATTTTAGAAAGGACTTAATTTTAGATGAGTTCTTGCTAATTGACCAGTTTTACTAATCGCAGACATATATATATATATATATATATATATATATATATATATATATATATATATATATATATATATATGTCTGCCGATTAGGTAAAACTTGCGATTTTGGCTTAAATAGCAACGCTCACCTTGCCATATAAGACAAGTGAAAGTTTGTGTATGCAATAATTTCGCCAAAATCATTCTGAACATAACGAAAAAATATATTTAATTGTGTTTGTTTATTATTAAATTAATGTTAACGTATCTAAAATATATTTAGTTGGGTTAGGCTAAATTAAATTGCGCTTGTTGTAATAAGGTTAGTAGGTTTTCAAAGTTTCTCTTGGTACAAAATTATAAATTCTTACATTAACATAAATGAAAAAATATATCTTTAAACGTATAAGAGAAAATTTTAGAAAGGACTTAATTTTAGATTAGTTCTTGCTAATTGACCAGTTTTACCTAATCGGCATGACATATATATATATATATATATATATATATATATATATATATATATATATATATATATATATATATATATATATATATATATATATATATATATATATATATATATATATAATATATATATATTAATATATATATATATATATATATATATATATATATATATATATATATATATATATATATATATAAATATATATATATATATATAATATTATGGGTAGTAAGTTGGTAGACAGCAACCACCAAGGGAGGTACTACCATCCTGCCATGTGACTGTGAAACAGAAACCTGAAACTGTTTTACATGATGGTAGGATTGCTGGTGTCTTTTTTCTGTCTCATAAACATGCAAGATTTCAGGTACGTCTTGCTACTTCTACTTACACTTAGGTCACGCTACACAAACATGTACACGTTTATGTATATACACTCATCTGAGTTTTCTTTGATTTTATCTTAATAGTTCTTGTTCTTATTGCTTTTCCTTTCATATCCATGGGGAAGTGGAATAAGAATCTTTCCTCCGTAAGCCATGCGTGTTGTAAAAGTCAACTAAAATGTCGGGAACAATGGGCTAGTAACCCCTTTTCCTGTATAGCTTACTAAAAAGAAAAAAAAGAAAATCGCCAAAGTGGGATGTTTGAATGTGCGTGGATGTTGTGCGAATGATAAGAAAGAGATGATTGTAGATGTTATGAATGAAAAGAAGCTGGATGTCCTGGCTTTAAGTGAGACAAAGCTGAAGGGGGTAGGAGAGTTTCAGTGGGGAGAAATAAATGGGATTAGGTCAGGGGTTTCAAATAGAGTTAGAGCTAAAAAGGAGTGGCAATAATGTTGAATAATCAGTTATGGCAGGTAAAGAAGGAATATAAATGTATAAATTCAAGGATTATGTGGAGTAAAATAAAGGTTGGATGTGAAAAGTGGGTTATAGTAAGTGTTTATGCACCTGGAGAAGAGAGAAGTGTAAGAGGAGAGAGAGATTTTGGGAAATGTTGAGTGAGTGTGTGGGGAGTTTTGAACCAAGTGAGAGAGTAATTGTGGTTGGGGATCTTAATGCTAAAGTGGGTAAAAATGTTCTGGAGGGAGTAGTAGGTAAATTTGGGGTGCCAGGGGTAAATGTAAATGGGGAACCATTAATTGAGCTATGTGTAGAAAGAGGTTTGGTAATAAGTAATACATATTTTATGAAAAAGAGGATAAATAAATATACAAGGTATGATATAGCACGTAAGGAAAGTAGTTTGTTGGATTATGTATTGGTGGATAAAAGGTTTATGGGTAGGCTTCAGGATGTACATGTTTATAGAGGGGGAACGGATATATCAGATCATTATTTGGTTGTAGCTATAGTTAGAGTAAAAGGTAGATGGGACAAAAAGAAAATGGCAACAATAAGTAATACATATTTTATGAAAAAGAGGATAAATAAATATACAAGGTATGATATAGCACGTAAGGAAAGTAGTTTGTTGGATTATGTATTGGTGGATAAAAGGTTGATGGGTAGGCTTCAGGATGTACATGTTTATAGAGGGGCAACGGATATATCAGATCATTATTTGGTTGTAGCTACAGTTAGAGTAAAAGGTAGATGGGACAAAAGAAAATGGCAACAGCAAGTAAGAGAGGTAAAAGTGTATAAACTAAGGGAGGAAGAAGTTAGGGTGAGATATAAGCAACTATTGGCAGAAAGGTGGGCTAGTGCAAGCAGGAGTAGTGGGGGGGTTGAAGAGAGTTGGGATAGTTTTAAAAATGCAGTATTAGAATGTGGGGCAGAAGTTTGTGGCTATAGGAGGGTGGGTGCAGGAGGAAAGAGGAGTGAGTGGTGGAATGAAGAAGTAAAGGGTGTGATAAAAGAAAAAGGTAGCTTATGAGAGGTTTTACAAAACAGAAGTGTTAATAGAAGAGCAGAGTATATGGAGAGTAAAAGAAAGGTGAAGAGAGTGGTGAGACAGTGCAAAAGAAGAGCGGATGAAAGACTGGGAGAGGCTCTGTCAAGAAATTTTGTGAAAACAAGAAAAATTTTGGAGTGAGATAAACAAGGTAAAAGCCTAGGGAACGAATGGATTTGTCAGTTAAAACAGAGTAGGGAAGTTAGTAGATGGGGAGCTGGAGGTATTGGGTAGATGGCGGAATATTTTGAGGAACTTTTAAATGTCGATGAAAAAGGGAGGCGGTAATTTCATGTACTGGCCAGGGGTACAACATCGTTTAGGAGTGAAGAAGAGCAGGATGGAGTGTGGGGAGGTGCGTGAGGCATTACGTAGAATGAAACGTGGTAAAGCAGCTGGAATTGACGGAATCATGACAGAAATGTTAAAAGCATGGGGATATAGTGCTGAGTGGTTGGTATTTTTGTTTAATAAATGTATGAAAGAGGAAGGTACCTAGGATTGGCAGAGAGCATGTATATTTCCCTTTATATAAAGGGAAGGGGATAAAAGAGAGTGTAAAAATTATAGGGAATAAGTTTACTGAGTATACCAGGTAAGTGTATGGCAGGGTTATTATTGAAAGAATTAGAGGTAAGACCGAGAGTAGGATTGCAGATGAGCAAGGAGGCTTTAGAGTGGGTAGGGGATGTGTAGATCAAGTGTTTACAGTGAAGCATATATGTGAACAGTATTTAGATAAAGGTAGAGAAGTTTTATTGCATTTATGGATTTAGAAAAGGCATATGATAGAGTGGATAGGGAGCAATGAGGCAAATGTTGCAAGTGTATGGAATAGGTAGTAAGTTACTGAAGGCTGTAAAGAGTTTTATGAGGATAGTGAGGCTCAGGTTAGGGTGTGTAGGAGAGGAGATTACTCCGGTAAAGTAGGTCTTAGTCAGGGATGTGTAATGTCACCATGGTTGTTTAAATATTTATAGATGGGGTTGTAAAAGAAGTAAATGCTAGGGTGTTGGGGAGAGGGTGGGATTAAATTTGAAGAATTAAATGCAAAATGGGAGTTGACACAGTTACTTTTGCTGATGATACTGTGCTTATGGGAGATTCTAAAGAAAAGTTGCAAAGGTTAGTGGACGAGTTTGGAGAGTGTGTAAAGGTAGAAAGTTAAAAGTGAACATAGATAAGAGTAAGGTGATGAGGGTATCAAACGATTTAAATAAAGAAAAATTGGATATCACATTGGAGAGAGGGATTATGGAAGAAGTAAATGTTTTCAGATATTTGGGAGTTGACGTGTCAGCGGATTGGTTTATGAAGGATGAGGTTAACCATAGAATTGATGAAGGAAAAAAGGTGAGTGGTGCGTTGAGGTGTCTGTGGAGACAAAAAACGTTATCCATGGAGGCAAAGAAGGGAATGTACGAAAGTATAGTGGTACCAACAATCTTATATGGGTGTGAAGCATGGGTTGCAAATGCTGCAGCGAGGAGGAGGCTGGAGGCAGTGGAGATGTCCTGTCTAAGGGCAATGTGTGGTATAAATATTATGCAGAAAATTCGGAATGTGGAAATTAGAAGAAGGTGTGGAGTTACTAAAAGTATTTGTCAGAGGGCTGAAGAGGGGTTGTTGAGGTGGTTTGGTCATTTAGAGAGAATGGATGAAAGTAGAATGACTTGGAGAGCGTATAAATCTGTAGGGGAAGGAAGGCGGGGTAGGGGTCGTCCTAGAAAAGGTTGGAGGAAGGGGTAAAGGAGGTATTGTGGGCGAGGGCTTGGACTTCCAGCAAGCATGTGTGAGCGTGTTAGATAGGAGTGAATGGAGACGAATGGTTTTTGGGACATGACGATCTGTTGGAGTGTGAGCAGGGTAACATTTTGTGAAGGGATTCAGGGAAACCAGTTAATTGATTTAGCCGGACTTGAGTCCTGGAAATGGGAAGTACAATGCCTGCACTTTAAAGGAGGGGTCTGGGATAGTGACAGCTGGGAGGGACAATTCTCAGCTGTCGTATCTGAGCTCCTCTGCAAAGACAGTGATTATGTATGAGTGTGGTGAAAGTGTTGAATGATGATGAAAGTATTTTCTTTTTGGGGATTTTCTTTCTTTTTGGGTCAACCTGCCTCGGTGGGAGACGGCCGACTTGTTGAAAAACACACACACACACACACACACACACACACACACAACTAATATATATATATATATATATATATATATATATATATATATATATATATATATATATATATAATGCGATAGTCACGAACGAGCAATATACGATACAAAATAACCACAGGGGGGAAATATATTATAGATTTAGGCCTTTCGTGTTGTAATCAGGCATCTGATGATGTTTTGATTGCAACGCGAAAGACCTTGTTGAATTCATGCCATGAAGAATTCTGGCTCTTCTGGGCGCAAAGGGGTGGAAGACCTTTCTGTATTTTAGGAGTGTACCTAATAAAGCTGCTACTGAGTGTATTTTATTACAGAGGGAGAGAGAGAGAGAGAGAAATAACATGTCATCAATGGTTTTATTATTAATAAAAATTTGAATATGAAATATGCAATTTTTGGCAAAAAATAAAAATAGGAGTTTGAAAGAAAAACAAAGTTGAGAAAAGTTGTAAGCAAATGGGTTAAAAGAAATTTTTTCAATTGGAAGGATAAAACAGTGTGCTAAGGAATATTGTGTCAGAGTTATGACGGGTATGAATAAAGCAAAGTGTGTATGAGATACAAAATGCAAAGTGTACAAGGGGACATACATCAACCAGGGCTAGAGTATGTATTCAATAAACTGATACAGGGTCTTCATACAACCAAAGCTCAACAGACTATACATACAGCAAACTATGCATCTTGGAGATCAACACTTTGCATTATATATCTCTCTGAGTGACATAACGACGGTACCGTCTGGGGGGAGGGGAAAGAGATCAAAAGTCATTTTCTTACTGAACAAATCGTAATGGGATCCAGCAAGATCAGAGCATAACTAAAAAACAGTAAGGCTTATGTTGGTGTTGTTTGTAGCTACCCGGAGTACAGCCACGTCTACTCCCGCGAGGAAGCACCATACAACGCAGCGAAGAATCTGATGCAAGAATCTCAAGAGATTTGAGGGGGACGACAATGATATTTACATTTCTTCATCCTGACATTTCACTGTGTGTAGAATCTTCGGAGTTGTGCAATATTTTTAATGCTGTACTAGATAGTCAACATATAAACAAAGTTGACAAACATGACGAGACTGCGAAGGAGATGCAGAAAAAAAATTATAGGTAAATATCAGTAAAGATTGAAAGCACATAATGGCATTATTATTAATAATGAATGACATCACATGGATTCTTGACTCTTGCTCAAACATCGCTGTGGTAGTGTGGAGTACACACAGTGTTGATTATAATGTTATAGTGTGAAGTTCACATAATGGAATGGAAGTATGTTGTATACACAGTTGTAGTATGGAGTACAGGCTGTGATAATGTGAAGTATTCGTCGTGGTAAAGTGATATATGCACAGTTGTGAGTATACACAGTGGCAATGTGGGGTATACACAATGGTAGTGTAGAGTATACTGAGTGGCAGTGTGGTATGTATACAGTGGCAGTGTGGTATATATACAGTGGCAGTGTGGTATATATACAGTGGCAGTGTGGTATATATACAGTGGCAGTGTGGTATATATACAGTGGCAGTGTGGTATATATACAGTGGCAGTGTGGTATATATACAGTGGCAGTGGAGCATAATCTAATATAAACTTTAGAATTGGAGATTTCGTCGCCTCTTAAAGCGTCACTATCTACACGCTCTACGTTTTGGCTGGAGGACGGGAGGGATCTTCACACATACGACCATGCATGACTACGATAAATATAACCTTTAAAAACTGTAAGAGGAGAAATCTAACACCCAATATTAAATGCTTCAATTACAGAAAATTTAATTATAATGTAAAAAACATCAAAGACTGAAGATGGCGCACCATGAGCATTGATTAGCGCCTGTTACTACAAGTACACACGAACATGAAAATACACACCCACATACTCTAGCATACACAGACAATTACAATTACAGACTCCCTAAAAAATAAATGAACATTTATAAAATACGAAAGTAATGGAAAAGCAATACACATGAAATCAGACAGTCATATACACATAAATGCTCAGACAAAAAATATACGAAAATATAGGAACAAATAGGAACATACAAACCAAAACCCACACAAGAGCGACAAACAAACCACCAGCACGCCGTGTGTGTGACCATAAATTCACTTGCTTATATTTCTGCACATGCGCTTTCTCCACTATAAAAGCAGCACTATAATTCCCTGCCGTAAGTGGAGAGCATATCCTGTATTATCTTACTAGACGTGGTCTGCATTTACACACGGAGAAGGCAAGACGCAAAGAATAAATGAATAAATAAATAAATATATATACGTATAATATATATATATATATATATATATATATATATATATATATATATATATATATATATATATATATATATATATATATATATATATATATATATCACATATCACCTGGGTAGTAGGTTGGTAGACAGCAACCACCCAGGGAGGTACTACGTCTTGCCAAGTAAGTGTAAAACAAAAGCCTGTAATTGTTTTACATGATGGTAGGATTGCTGGTGTCTTTTTTCTGTCTCATAAACATGCAAGATTTCAGGTACGTCTTGCTACTTCTACTTACACTTAGGTTACACTACACATTCATGTACAAGCATATATATATACACACCCTCTGGGTTTTCTTCAATTTTCTTACCAATTCTTGTTCATTTCCTCTTATCTCCATGGAAAAGTGGAACAGAATTCTTCCTCCGTAAGTCATGCGTGTCGTAAGAGGCGACTAAAATGCCGGGAGCAAGGGCCTAGTAACCCATTCTCCTGAATATATTATTAAAGTTAAGAGAGAAACTTTTGTTTTTCATTTTGGGTTACCCTGCCTCGGTGTGATATGGCCGGTTTGTTGAATGATATATAAATATATATATATATATATATATATATATATATATATATATATATATATATATATATATATATATATATATATATATATATACAATTGGCACCAGAGGTGGACCCCATCCTATATATATATATATATATATATATATATATATATATATATATATATATATATATATATATATGTCGTGCCGATTAGGTAAAACTTGCGATTTTGGCTTAAATAGCAACGCTCATCTTGCCATATAAGACAAGCGAAAATTTGTGTATGCAATAATTTCGCAAAAATCATTCTGACCTAACGAAAAAATATATTTCATTGTGTTTGTTTATTATTAAATTATTGTAAACGTATCTAAAATATATTTAGTTGGGTTAGCTAAATTAAATTGCGCTTGTTATAATAAGGTTAGGTAGGTTTCAAAGTTTCTCTTGGTTCAAAATTATAAATTTTTACATTAACATAAATGAAAAAATATATCTTTAAACGTATAAGAAAATTTTAGAAAGGAATTATTTTTAAATGAGTTCTTACTAATTGACCAGTTTTACCTAATCGGCACGACATATATATATATATATATATATATATATATATATATATATATATATATATATATATATATGTCGTGCCGATTAGGTAAAACTGGTCAATTAGCAAGAACTCATCTAAAATTAAGTCCTTTCTAAAATTTTCTTATACGTTTAAATATATATTTTTTCATTTATGTTAATGTAAGAATTTATAATTTTGTACCCAGAGAAACTTTGAAAACCTACCTAACCTTATTACAACAAGCGCAATTTAATTTAGCTAACCAAACTAAATATATTTCAGATATGTTAACATTAATTTAATAATAAACAAACACAATGAAATATATTTTTTCGTTAGATTCAGAGTAATTTTGGCGAAATTATTGCATACACAAATTTTCACTTGTCTTATATGGCAAGGTGAGCGTTGCTATTTAAGCCAAAATCGCAAGTTTACCTAATCGGCACGACATATATATATATATATATATATATTATATATATATATATATATATATATATATATATATATATATATATATATATATATATATATATATATATATATATGTATATATATATATATAACTTAGCATTTTGAAAATCAATTGGATGGTTAAAATCTCTCACATGAAGACACTACCTACCTACCTACATCATCATAAAAAGTCAGGTGTTGTTAAGGGGTGGCAGCGAGGTGTAGTCTCGTCATGATATGCCTTCTTGTTAACCTTTTGTTTTTATATTTACTTGATAATGTTAGAAGTCACGATTCAAAAACACTTGTTTCGTGGTTTCATTACTATATAGACTGCTTGCGGAGGCGGGTATTCAAACAGGAGGAGGCTGAAATTAATCCTTGAGCATACAACTGCGACGAGTGTCTTCGCAACATGAAACAAGCCTAGTTCGCTAGGCTCATGTTTGTGGGATCGATGTAGGTTTCGCTTTTTCTTTTGGGCCACCCCGCCTCGGTGGGATACGGCCGGTGCGTTGAAAGAAAGAGTATGTGTGTGTGTGTTTGTGTGTGTGTGTTTGTGTGTGTGTGTGTGTGTGTGTGTGTGTGTGTGTGTGAGTGTATGTGTGTGTGTACTCACCTATTTGTACTCACCTATTTGTGGTTGCAGGGGTCGAGTCATAGCTCCTGGCCCCGCCTCTTCACTGATTGCTACTAGGTCCTTTCTCTCTCTGCTCCATGAGCTTTATCAAACCTCGTCTTAAAACTATGTATGGTTCCTGCCTCCACTACGTCACTTTCTAGGCTATTCCACTTCCTGACAACTCTATGACTCAAGAAATACTTCCTAACATCCATTTGACTCATAGGATTCTTCAACTTCCAATTGTGACCCCTTGTTTCTGTGTCCCCTCTCTGGAACATCTTGTCTCTGTCCACCTTATCTATTCCTCGCAGTATTTTATATGTCGTTATCATGTCTCCCCTAACCCTCCTGTCCTCTAGTGTCGTCAGGGCGATTTTCCTTAACCTTTCTTCGTAGGACAATCCCCTTAGCTCTGGGACTAGTCTTGTTGCAAACCTTTGCACTTTCTCTAATTTCTTGACGTGCTTGACCAGGTGTGGGTTCCAAACTGGTGCTGCATACTCCAGTATGGGTCTGACGTATATGGTGTACAGAGTCTTGAATGATTCCTTAGTGAGGTATTGGAACGCTATTCTTAGGTTTGCCAGCCGCCCGTATGCTGCAGCAGTTATCTGATTGATGTGTGCCTCAGGAGATGTGCTCGGTATTATACTCACCCCAAGATCTTTTTCCTTGAGTGAGGTTTGCAGTCTTTGGCCACCTAGACTATACTCTGTCTGCGGTCTTCTTTGCCCTTCCCCGATCTTCATGACTTTACATTTGGCAGGGTTAAATTCAAGGAGCCAGTTACTGGACCAGGCTTGTAGCTTGTCCAGGTCTCTTTGTAGTCATGCCTGATCCTCGACTGATTTAATTCTTCTCATTAACTCCACATCATCTGCAAACAGGGACACTTCTGAGTCTATCCCTTCCGTTTGTCATTCACATATACCAAAAACAGTACAGGTCCTAGGACTGACCCTTGTGGAACCCATCTCGTCACAGGTGCCCACCTCGTCACGTACCATGACTCGTTGTTGCCTCCCTGTCAGATATTCTCTGATCCATTGCAGTGCCTTTCCTGTTACTGTGTGTGTGTGTGTGTGTGTGTGTGTGTGTGTGTGTGTACTCACCTAGTTGTACTCACCTAGGTGTGGTTGCAGGGGTCGAGACATAGCTCCTGGCCCCGCCTCTTCACTGGCCGCTACTGGGTCACTCTCCCTGCGCCATGAGCTTTATCATACCTCTTCTTAAAGCTGTGTATGGAACCTGCCTCCACTACATCGCTCCCCAAGCTATTCCACTTCCCGACTACTCTGTGACTGAAGAAATACTTCCTAACATCCCTGTGATTCATCTGAGTCTTCAACTTCCAACTGTGTCCCCTTGTTGCTGTGTCCCATCTTTGGAACATTCTGTCTCTGTCAACCTTGTCAATTCCTCTCAGTATTTTATATGTCGTTATCATGTCCCCCCTATCTCTCCTGTCCTCCAGTGTCGTCAGGTCGATTTCCCTTAACCTCTCCTCGTAGGACATACCCCTTAGCTCCAGGACTAGTCTTGTTGCAAACCTTTTCACTTTCTCTAGCTTCTTTACATGCTTGGATAAATGTGGGTTCCAAACTGGTGCTGCATACTCCAGTATGGGCCTAACGTACACAGTGTACAGAGTCCTGAACGATTCTTTATTAAGATGTCGGAATGCTGTTCTTAGGTTTGCTAGGCGCCCGTATGCTGCAGCAGTTATTTGGTTGATGTGCGCCTCAGGAGATGTGCCTGGTGTTATACTCACCCCAAGATCTTTTTCCTTGATTGAGGTTTGTAGTCTGTGTGTGTGTGTGTGTGTGTGTATGTGTGTAAGAAATCACAATAAAACGTGTGATTGTAAATAGGAAAAAATACTAGAAATCTTTTGAGACCAGAGTTAAACAACATAAATAATATGCAGTATCTAGTGGACACGAATCCAGTGCTTTGTGCATTTATGTAAGGGATACAGGCCATTGTGCAAATTGGACTAATGCCAAACTGATGAACTGTAAATCTACAGTTCAACGAAATATTGTGAAATCATCTCCTATTAAGCAACATATTTCAAATTTATTTTCAAGAATGTATAAACTTGACAGTTTTATAGTCCAGAATATTGTTCAAATTTTTCAATAGCTGTTGTCCTTGTAGTATTTCCTTTCAAATTCCTAGGGAAGTTGGTTAAAATACTTCCACCTTAAGCAATGATTGTCATTGATGGTGACTAAATGACTGAAGAAAATTGTGTAGCTGGGTTGCTGGAATGTACGTAGCTGATGTGTATATCATAAAGAATGATTTATTATTTATATTGTGAATGAAAGAAGCTAGATGTCGTAGCACCAAGAAAAACTTAGAAAAGTGAGAGAAGAATGAGAAGGATTAAAGAGAACTAAATCGGATATATTTGACAAAACTAGAACTAAAGATGGATTAGCAGTAATAATAAATGATCAACTGTGGAAAGAATGGAGTGTTTAATTTCAAGAATTGTGTGGATTAAAATATATATACAGGGAGAGAGGTGGGATAGTCAGTGATATGCACCTGGGGGTGAGAAATGTGTAAAGGAAAGAGAGAAAGAGAGAGAGAGAAAGAGTGATTGTTTATGGAGTTTTGAACCTAATTAGAAAATGATTGTTTTGGGTGACTTAAATGTTAAAGTGAGAGAGACTGTTGTAGATGGCACAATAGGTAAGTTTTGAGTGCCAGGAGTAAATTAAAATGTGCTTCTTTCATTGAATTATATTTAGAGAATTACTTTGTGATAAGCAATTCTTTTTTTAAGAAAAAAGTAAATAAACATGTAATACAAGGCAGTACTTTCGTAGAGTATGTATAGGTTGATAAAATGTTGATGGGCATTCTTTCGGATGTGAAAGTTTTAGGATTGACTGATATGTCGAGTCATTATTTAATGGTAGATACAGTATGAGTAAGAAGCAGAATGAGTACAAGGATAAGTGTGTCAGTGGGTAAGAGAGAACTGAAAGTGATTAAATTAAAGGTGATAGTAAATGGGAGGCTTAAGCAACTAGTGAACGGAAGGAGAGTTAGTCAATGTACAGGTAATGAGGAGGGCGAAGAGATATTTGCTAAATTTGCGAATTAAGGGCTAGAGTGCACAGCAGTGAGTTATAGTTCTAGGAGGGTTGAATGTTTAGCGAGATAATCAGGTAAAGAGGACGTTAAAGGAGAAAAAATAGCAAAAGAAAATAGTTTACAGTATAGTGGAGGCAAAGTATACGAAGGAAAAAGAGAGGTTATTCTATTGAAAAGGGAATGCTAAAAGAGAGCAAATGAAAGAATCAGTGAAAATCTTCATCTCCATTTTTTTTGTGAATTAGAAACTGCTCTCGAAAAAGATTAACAAAATATGAGAGCAAATGGAGCAGTCAGTTAAGAACGAGACAGGGATGATGCTAGATGGGGAAAATATTTTAAGAAATTGTTAATTATTGTTGATGAAAAGGAAGCTATGATTTCGTGCATTGGACAATGAGGAATAAGATCTAGCAGAAATAAGAACGAACCAGAGTTGAATGGGGATTCATTTCGTTACACAGTGGGTAGAACGAAAGGCTTATGTATTCGTTAGAAGCAGGTGAGGACATAATTTTGAAGTGGCTGGTGTATTTGCACAAAATGTGCATGACAGAAGAGAATGTACCTAAGGATTTGCATATAGCGTGCATACTTTATTTATAAAAGGAAAAAGTGATGATAATAAAGGGTGACTAGCCTGTTGAGTTTACCGGGAAAAGTGTGTGGGGAAAAAACACCGAAAGAATTTTTTGCTAGCTGAATGATACGTACATAGAGCAAGGCCCATTCTTGTTACATTAATGGATTTAGGGTGTAGAGGCAAGCAGTGTGGTAGATACTGCACATACAGTGCTAGTCACGGCATTATGCCAGGTGGGCGCCCCGGCATAATGCCGTGACTAGCACTGTATATACAAAAGGTTAGTAAAATCAGTAAAGTTATTTTATGCTTTTATGCAGGGAGTGAAGCTGAGGCTGTGGTATGCGAGAGAGAAGAAACCAGTGCTCAGTAACAGTAGACATTAGACAGGGATATGTAATATTATAATAGCCGTTTAAACATTTATATTTTGTAATATGAATGAATGCTATAGTGTTGGGGAGAGATGTGGGATTAAAAGATACTAAATAAGAAACGAAGTGGGAATTGCTACATTTGCCTTTTTTTTCCGATGACACATTATTATTCAGTGATTCTGAATAATAGTTGCAAAGTTTTGGGAATTTTTGATAATGTGTGTAAGAAGGAAATTTAATTAAGGTTAACAAAAAGCAAGTTGGCGAGGGTAAAAAAAAAATAAGGCAGTGAAAGAATGGATATCAGATTAGACAGAAAGAATATGAAAAAAATTAATATAGATATCTGGCAGTAGATGTGTCAGCAGATGGTTACTTGGAAGACGAGATGAATCACAAAATAGAGGAGAAGACAAGTGCAATGTTATGGCATTTGTGGGAAGAATATTTTTTTAATCATAGGAAGCAAGAAGGGAAATGTATTTGAGAATAGTAGGACCAATTTTTTTATGGAGAGAAGACAAGTCGTTTTTAGAATCTGGTGTGCTTATGGAGTGTAAGCAACATGATATTTATGAAAAGATTCACAGTCGAGTTAGCTGGACTTGAGCCATGGAGGTGGAAAGTACAGTGCCTGCACTGTACTTTCCACCTCCTGATGTTGTAGTTCGGAGAGTAATTTGAATTATGATGTCTACACAATTCTGGCAAGACAGTTGGTGAATGTTTTTTTTTGGGGGGGTCACTTCACATTGGAGGGAGACGGCCGCTGGACCGATGAGAGACAGCCACTGGACCAGTGAAAGACAGCCACTGGACCTATGAAGTAAAATTTATAACACCTTTTGACTAACAAAGCCTTTCTTCCTTCGCCTATTCTTATTTTCTCAGTATTAATTCTCAGAATTCTTCCTCCATGAAGACTGCTACTTCAGATGTGCTCTTATGTATATTGACCTTAAACTAGTTGATCCTGTTTATAATACCAGTTACGTTTTAATGAATTTAATTGGATCTCGCTCTTTGATCTTGCCCTGGCTCTGAGTATCCTGAGTGTTATGTGACCGTGGCTGCAAGTGCTGCTGGAGGTGCCGGGTGTTGGGTGACACACAAGATCTGAGTGTCATCCCTGATACCAAGGGCAGGATTTATGTGTGTTATGAATGTATATATTCAGTGGGTTTATACAGAATAAATAACTGCATGAATCAAAACTATGAATTACTTAATACGAGCATAGAGTAATGGTGAAGGGTAGAACACACACACACACACGCACACAAAGAGAGAGAGTAAGAGAGAGAGAAAGCGCGATACCACATAAATATAGGTTTACCTGAATTGTAACAATTTCCACTTCTTCCGATGGTTGCACCGTGAACAAACAAGTCCCCTGATCTCACAACTGTCTTATGTAAACAAGTAAACTCAAGCAGAAGTATTTCTCGGGGCCTCACGTTGGTCTTTATACCTCCGTTAACAGTGAGAGGGATTTGTTTCAAGACATAAAAAAACCCATCTGGGGTCTTCCTCTATCACCCTCAAACAATAGCGCCAGCTTGAACAAAAACAAAAAAGAAAACTTCCAGCATAGCCTCCACTAGCACCACCACCACCACCAGTACCACCACCACCACTACTATCATCACTACCACCATCACCACCAGAACCACCAGCACCACCAGTACCACCACCACCACCACTATCATCACTACCACCAGCACCATCATCACCACCACTACCAGTACCAACAATACCACCACCACAACCACCACCAGCACCATCATCACCACCACTACCAGTACCAACAGTACCACCACCACAACCACCACCACCACCATCATCACCACCACCACCACCACCACCACCATCATCACCACCACCACCACCACCACCATCATCACCACCACCACCACCATCACCACCATCATCACCACCACCACCACCACCACTATCATCATCACCACCACCTCCACCACCATCATCACCACCACCACCACCACCAGTGCGGAGAATCTCGCAGCTGAATTTTCCAGACCGTTACAAACCTTTCCCCAGTTGGGGGATAGTGGGGGGATGAGGGGAGGAACTGCATCCCCACCATGCCTATGGGAGTGCCACATTTCTTAATATACTCTTAATTTGTAAGACTCAATCTGTACTGAAGCCCATTGGATAATGCCTATGCACTACTACTTATAAGTATTTAAGTTAAGTGAGAGTTAGACAGAATTTAGCTTAGTTTCTACACCCGTGTCCTGCACAATAGGCCCTGGGCACTCTACTTCCAGCCAGGAGTGCCCACCGGGGTATGCAGCTAACCGCCAGTCACACCATAGTCAGTGAGAGAAATGGGCGACCTACCCAAAGGCCTTGTATAGTGAAATATTATTCGTTAATACACACAAGACCCGAACAGATACAATTTACCGGGATCAAGGAACTGCCGCTACTGTACGAGGCATCACTTGTGACTCATAACACGAAGCTCAGGTGACTTCAGGGCTCCAGGAACTCCCATGCTCCGTAAGTACCTCAGTAACATGGAGTGCATTTCAAAGCATGGAATGCACTCAATGTTGTCACTCATTGTTGTCGCTCAATATTGTCGCTCTAGTAAGTCAGCATAGCTGGCTTACTAGAGCGACAACTGGCATATAAATGAACTGAATTTAAATATGCAGGGCCAAAATCAATCCATGGAGGACAACCGGAAGAAAATGCTTATTTTGTATCCTGGAGAGAAGAAAATGGCAAGAGAAAAGAAAATGAATGGCTTCATAGACCTCAATGTTGTGTTGGACAATTCCTCAGACTAAACCAATGGTTCCCAAACTTTTTCATGCTGCCGCCCCCTTGTCTCCCAGGCCACATTCCTAGCGCCGCCCCCTTGGCTCCCAGGCCACATTCCTAGCGCCGCCCCCTTGGCTCCCAGGCCACATTCCTAGCGCCGCCCCCTTGTCTCCCAGGCCACATTCCAAGCGCCGCCCCCTTGGCTCCCAGGCCACATTCCTAGCGCCGCCCCCTTGGCTCCCAGGCCACATTCCTAGCGCCGCCCCCTTGGCTCCCAGGCCACATTCCTAGCGCCGCCCCTTGGCTCCAAGGCCCATTCCTAGCGCCGCCCCTTGGCTCCCAGGCCACATTCCTAGCGCCGCCCCCTTGGCTCCCAGGCCACATTCCTAGCGCCGCCCCTGGGCTCCCAGGCCACATTCCTAGCGCCGCCCCCTTGGCTCCCAGGCCACATTCCTAGCGCCGCCCCCTTGGCTCCCAGGCCACATTCCTAGCGCCGCCCCCTTTACTCCCAGGCCACATTCCTAGCGCCGCCCCCTTGTCTCCCAGGCCACATTCCTAGCGCCGCCCCCTTGTCTCCCAGGCCACATTCCTAGCGCCGCCCCCTTGACTCCCCGGCCACCTCCCTAGCGCCGCCCCTTGGCTCCCAGGCCACATTCCTAGCGCCGCCCCTTGGCTCCCAGGCCACATTCCTAGCGCTGCCCCTTGGCTCCTAGGCCACATCCTAGCGCCGCCCCCTTGGCTCCCAGGCCACATTCCTAGCGCCGATCCCTTGGCTCCCAGGCCACATTCCTAGCGCCGCTCCCTTGGCTCCCAGGCCACATTCCTAGCGCCGCCCCTTGGCTCCCAGGCCACATTCCTAGCGCCGCCCCTTGGCTCCCAGGCCACATTCCTAGCGCCGCCCCCTTGCTCCCAGGCCACATTCCTAGCGCCGCCCCCTTGGCTCCCAGGCCACATTCCTAGCGCCGCCCCCTTGGCTCCCAGGCCACATTCCTAGCGCCGCCCCCTTGGCTCCCAGGCCACATTCCTAGCGCCGCCCCCTTGGCTCCCAGGCCACATTCCTAGCGCCGCCCCCTTGGCTCCCAGGCCACATTCCTAGCGCCGCCCTTTGGCTCCAGGCCACATCCTAGCGCCGCCCCCTTGGCTCCCAGGCCACATTCCTAGCGCCGCCCTTGGCTCCCAGGCCACATTCCAGCGCCGCTCCCTTGGCTCCCAGGCCACATTCCTAGCGCCGATCCCCTTGGCTCCCAGGCCACATCCTAGCGCCGCCCCTTGACTCTCAGGCCACCTCCCAGCGCCTCCTCCTTGGCTCCCAGGCCACATTCCTAGCGCCGCCCTCTTGGCTCCCAGGCCACATTCCTAGCGCCGCCCTTTTCGCTCCCAGGCCACATCCCTAGCGCTGCCCCCTTGGCTACCAGGCCACATTCCTAGCGCCGCCCCCTTGGCTCCGAGGCCACATCCCTAGCGCCGCCCCCTTGGCTCCCAGGCCACATTCCTAGCGCCGCCCCCTTGACTCCCAGGCCACCTCAATAGCGCCGCCCCCTTGGCTCCCAGGCCACATCCCTAGCGCCGCCCCCTTGGCTCCCAGGCCACATCCCTAGCGCCGCCCCCTTGGCTCCCAGGCCACATTCCTAGCGCCGCCCCCTTGGCTCCCAGGCCACATCCCTAGCGCCGCCCCCTTGGCTCCCAGGCAACATTCCTAGCGCCGCCCCCTTGGCTCCCAGGCCACATCCCTAGCGCCCTCCACACACATACGAACAAACCTCTTTCTTGTTAATATGTTAACAATAACTAATCTAACACTATAAACATGTGTATTTATTTCAGAAAAAAAATTAACATAGTTATCCAATTTATTTAACAATATGAAAGGATAAATTTACATCTCATCTGTAACTACATTGTCTTCACAATTTTAATGAGATGGATGTCCTTGGTGCAGGGACATCAGGCTTAAAGGCATTAAGAAGAAGTCTTAGATCCCAGCGTTCAATAATTTTCTGTCTGATTCTTTGCTTGGAAGAAGCTTGGCGACTGTACTGAAGCCTCGCTCTATTAAATATGTTGTTGGGAAGGCAATAACGTACATCTTGACTTTGTTCCACAGTGCAGGGTGTACCTGGAAAGGGTTTCGGGGATCAACGCCCCCGCGGCCGGGGTCAGAAACGTTTTTTGTAACCAAATATCTTGAAACGATTTTCTGAACTTCGGCTTCAGCTCATTTTCATTTTGCAGTAAAATAAGTTTTTCCTCCAACATTCCTATTTTCTCACTGCTGATGTCTAGGAATGGATTGATCACTCAATCTGATATTTTAAGCAAAAAAAAAAAAAATCATGAAATCCGTCAACCATTTCTATGGAGTTCAGTTCATCCATGTGTGCACAATACAATTCAGAGTGGCTCGGAAACTGGAATAGTTCACGACGGGCGATGTTACAGTTGTGGTCAGACTTCGGACCACAAAATAAAATAAAACTATGCTTTCGTTAGTTTTATTCTTAAGTGATTAAGTGTTCATGACTCAGATTTTGCCATATAGATTTTGTAAAACAAACTCTCCCTTGGTTCTGATGCCACCCTGCCGCCTTCCTACTGCCCCCTCTTTCCTCGACGCCCCCCTGGGTCTTTCCACCGCCCCAAAGAGGTGGTATTCCCACATTGAAAATCACTGGACTAAACTGTTTTAAAAATCATCCGAAGAAACTTCAGGAAGAAATGGATATGTTTTGGCCAACAGCACAGCTGATCCATCAACATAGCTGGATCAGTGAAGTTGTAAAGACATCCCAGGTCATCATGAACAACTGCTAGTGCAGGAACAACATTTTGAGAGCCTTCCATAAATGAATTTTTGGGCCCAGCTCAGGGATAAACCCATTTTGACTTTGGAAGTTTCCGGTAACATACCTTTGTGACGATAAATACAAACGCAATACTGTGTAGATCATCAGCATGATTTTTCTTGTGTTCTGACCATCAACTCAAAACCAAACAAGAACAAACCACCCACAAGATGAAACAATCATGGTAGCCACTGAAAAAAAAACTATTATTATCACTTATCAACTCTCATAATAAAGTACCATTTTCATGACGACTGATAATGTATTTTCATTTAACCCGAAACAAAAGTTGCTGAAGGTCATTCAATTTAATTGTTAAGGTTTATCGTCATAAAATTAACATAAAAAGACCTCACCTCAAGAAAGAAGCAGCATCATGGTAAATACTGAAAAAAATGCAGTTTTTATCACTGACCCAATTTTGTAATGAAGTCACGATTTCATGTTAGTGGGTTCGGTAAAGATCCCCCATGTGTGGTTATGTGATCAAGAATTGGGAGTGGGGTGATTTTGTACCTTGTCAAGTGTATAAGTGTATAAGTGTATAAGTGGCCATCTCAGACCCACGACTGGAAAGGAAAAGTGGGGATAAAATTTTAATTTGGTGAAAATTTGTATTTAGTTTGCAGAGTTTCTTCCATAGAAATGACACTTAAAAAAATTAAATCCTTATGGTTTTCTTAGACTATATTTTATATTTCTGAAAATCATAGAACAAACTGTTACATTGGGTCATATATGGCAGGCAAGGTTTTTCCAAAAAATTAAATATAACCATGTTGGACATTAAATGGAAAGTAAAACACAAAAAAAGGGCTACAAAAACTTTGTAATGTTTCAAGATGATCACTAAAATTTATTTAAATTACCACAATTTTTATTGTAAATGTGAGAATTTTGGTTAATTAATATTTTTTTTTATTAGGAAAAACATTACAATACGATAAATACAAAAGCAATACTGTGTAGATCATCAGCATGACTTTTCTTGTGTTATATTATACAAATATAATAACACCAATTCTTATCAAAAAGAAGATAATGTCTCAAAACACACACTGGTAATTAACTTATTAAATCAAAACAATTAGTAAACTGATACAAACTTCATGAACCTATAAAACCACATCCGCCCACACAAAAAATAACACAATACATATACCACATGAGTTAAAGTAGGTATGTCTAATACTAGTTAAACTTCAGACTACAAGAACAGACATTACCATGGTACTGAAACACAGCTACCAAGTCCCTGTCCGGACTCTGACAGAAGTAACAGAAGTAACCCTCACAACAAAAACATATATTAATCTCCTAACAGCCACAATAAAACTATCAGTCACGCAAGCAGACACACCATTTCACAGACTATGTTGAAAATCTGTACCACTTTTCAAACGAATGACACTTTGGACAACACATACACGGGACATGAAGAACACAGAATACAATATACCCGCACAAATATAGTTACCCACCGCACAAGCGTTTCAAATATGTATGTATATTATGACACTGTGGAGACGGCAATCGACTTAGTATCCTGCCACAAATGCATTATGTCATCCAAATACCCCCCATCCCTAATCACAACCACTCTCGCTATTCTCTCACAAAACGCAACACACACAATTACACACGACAGGCCAGTCCCTTTACGTCTTGACATCGTACAAATGCCATAAATCTGCCACACGGAAGTTACGGTACGTATACGGGAAACTGTTCTCCCAACGATTCCCAAACAACAGACGATTCCTACACTTCGTGCGAAACATAACCGCGATAATACCGTGGACTCGCTCAATTGATCCCACTGTCCTGAGCACCCATGACATATGAATGAAATCCGAAACTAATACTCCCAGGGCCCGTGCGACCCCATCCGGCACCCCCAACACGTCTAGACTAAGGACACGTAAAGTCGACAACCCCCTCCACCCACCCACCTAATAACTCTACCAAACCAACATCGCACGGCCTCTAAACGTTCACAAAAATAAATTGCATGAAACACTGTTTCTTCATACCCACAATCTTTACAAGACGGCAAATCACGTAACTGCCGCGTACACAGAACCGAACCCGACGGCAAGATGTTATGAAAGAATTTATACATTGTATCACGGACTATGGGTCGCAAAGGAAGATCAACCAACAGGTTCCAAATCTCCGCCCAAGCATACAATGGAAACTGACCACAGACCGGCGGCACGTCATCTTCTACAGTCGCCTGAACTAACATACGTAACTTACACGCTCGCGGGTTGGAAACTACAGTAAGTACACGCAATATATTTACACATCTATGACGATCACGTCCTGTGACACACTCGCTCAGGTATTGGTACGTCTCACTAACTGGATGGCTCACCACGTGCAGATATTACACACACAACCCGCACATATAAAAAGAGAGGAGCTTACGACGACGTTTCGGTCCGACTTGGACCATTTACAAAGTCACACTAACACACAGAACAATGGGAAGGGGTATATATAGGCAGGCAGACAGGGGAGGGCACAAGAGAGTAGGGTAATAATGGAGGTAGTAGTAGAAGTGGTAGTAGAAGTAGTAGTGGAGTCAGTCATAGTCTAGGAAAGGAGCACTGCAATGAAGCTGGCGGCCCGCATGGGTAGGACAAGAACACAGAGAGGAAAAGGCGAATAAAATAAAGAAGGACAAAATTAAGGCAAAAGAAAAGAAGAGAAAACCCATAGGAGAAAAAGGAGAAGGGGAAGAGATGAAAGGGGAAGGAATCAGGTTAAGTCACGGGTGTTCTGAAGTTTGGAGCATTTAACAATGTAATGGGAGAGGAAAGCATCAACAGAGACAAAGCCAGGGCTAAGATTCATACAAGGAAAGTTGTGTATAAGGGAGGATTCAACCAGGCGGCGACTATGAAAGTTGGACGTAGGGTAGACAGTTTTAGCAGAAGACCAATCAATAGGATGACTGTGATCTCTGACATGACAGAAAATAGCATTATTAGTGTCGGCAAGCCTAACACTATTTTTGTGCTCCCTAAGTCTGTCAGAAAGAGATCGGCCAGTTTCTCCAAAGTACTGAAGAGGACAGGAGGAACAAGAAATAGAGTAGACACCAGGAGAATCTGTGGAGGGAGGGGAGGTATGAACAAGATTAGTGCGAAGAGTGTTAGTCTGGCGAAAGGTAAGTTTGATGTCTAAGGAACGGAGAGAGTTGTTGAGATTAGAGAGACCAGAGATGTAGGGAAGGCAGAGGACAGGAGAGTTCACAGGAGTAGAGGGTTTAGGAGAAGAAAGTCCGTTTGGCACGAGAGAAAGCAGAGTCTATGAAATGGGAAGGGTAGCCAAGGCGGGAAAATGAATGGCTACCAACAGTGAAAGTGGCAGCCGCTTTAAGTGGCAAGTGGTTCACAATTCAGGAAGAAGGAAGATAAGGAAGGTTAATAGAGAAGATGTGAAGGTAGGAAATCGATTCTCTGTTCTCAGGACATGTACTTCAGTGGATCAGTGAGGTTAAAGGTACCACTGACTCCCTCTAATCAAGGTAAGAATATTCTGTATTGTGGAGACTCTCAGGTAAGATATATGGACCGTGCTTTTGTAACAGAGACAGGAAGGTCAGACAGAGGGTGTGCCTCCCAGGAGCTGGTGTTGGTGACATAGTCATCAGGTTGGATAATATTATTCATAATGGAACAAGCCCATTATCTGTCTTAGTGCTGGTGAAATGACTTGGGAAGGGCAGAGGACAGGAGCTACTAGATAAGTACAGGTCAGCCATAGAAGTCGTTAGGTCTAAGGGAGGTATCCCAATCATATGTAGCATTTTGCCTAGAAAGGAGTGGGCAATGAATGGATGTCTAGGGCAATTGGTATAAATTGCTGGCTAGACAGGTACTGCAAGGAACTTGCAATTCCATTCATTGATAACTGGGACAAATTCTATGGCAAACGTGATATGTATGCAAGGGATGGGGTTCATCTCTCTGGGGCTGGAGTGATTGCATTAGCCGATACGATTGAGGGTCATTGGAGACTTGTCTAGGACTTTAAACTGATAGATTATAGAGGTATGGGTGTTTGTGGAAACAATCAGGCTGTAGTATTAGGCCTGGAAACAGCAGATATTCCAGGATACCTCAGGGATATGTTTAAAAACAATATTCAAAATAAAGTTTGTAAATGCAAAGCAATTGATCAACAAACAAAGAGAGATAGTAGAGGGCAACGAGTGACTAGCTCCTTAAGGTTTACTATACAAATAGTAGGAGTCTAAGAAATAAGATAGATGAGCTAAGATTACTTGCAAGTGCAGGTAATATAGATATTTGCTATAACAGAGACCTGGTTCAACCTGAAAGATAGAGAAATGCCTTCCGAGTGCAACATTCAGGGTTACAAACTATTCCACACTGATAGGGTCAACAGGAAGGGTGGTGGAGTGGCGATGTATGTCAGAGATAATTTAAATTGTTGTGTTAGACATGATATAAGATTAGAAACAGCGGACACAGAATCTGTTTGGCTACAGTTTCTCGAGGGTCGTGAAAAATTAATTTTGGGTGTGATTTACAGGCCCCAAGTCTGGATAGGGAGTGCAGTAAGCTGCTATGGGACGAAATTCATAAGGCGTCTAGAAATGAAAATGTTGTGTTAATGGGAGATTTTAACTTTAGACAAATTGATTGGAACAATGAGACAGGTAATCTCGAGTCTAGTGACTTTCTTGATACGGTTCAGGATTGTTTTTAAAACAGTTTGTGACAGAACCAACTAGAGGTAGCAACTTGCTTGATTTGGTTCTTGCCAACAAAGAATCACTAATTAATAATCTTGAGGTTAATGAAGAGCTTGGGGAAAGCGATCACAAATCACTTAGCTTTAATATATCATGGAATTACCCAGGTAACTGCAATCAAGTCTCTGTTCCAGACTTTCGTGTTGCCGACTTCATGGGGCTGAGAAATTACCTAGGTGGGCTAAATTGGGATGACCTGACTATGGGTCAGGTAGGTGGTTTTGGTTGCCAATATGACGTTTTTCAGAGCGTAGTTCTAGCTGCCCAGACAACCTTTGTTCCAAGTAGGGAAATTAGATCTAACAAAAGATCCTAAATGGATGAACAATAGATTAAAACATCTCATTGGTCAAAAGAGAGGCATATATAGGCGTATCAAAAGAGGGGATGGACAGATAAGAAATCAATATTTTCAATTAAAGAGAAAATAAAAAGGAATAAGAAAAGCAAAAAGGGATTATGAGGCTAAGGTCGCAAGGGATTCGAAGACTAACCCAAAAGGGTTCTTTCAGGTATACAGAAGTAAGATTAGGGACAAGATAGGCCCACTTAGAGTAACTCAGGACAGATCACGGACAGTGATAAGGATATGTGTGAAATTTTCAATACTTACTTCCTCTCAGTTTTTACTCAGGAAGGTACTAGCGGAATTCCAGAAATAATAAATTATGTAGAACTGGAAGATAATAGACTATGCTCGATTGGGGTAACTAGTGACATGGTCCTCAGACAAATAGAAAATTAAAACCTAACAAATCCCCAGGCCCTGATGAACTGTTTGCAAGAGTTTTAAAGGAATGTAAAGAGGAACTTAGCAAACCTTTGGCAAATCTTTTCAATATATCACTACAAACTGGCATAGTGCCAGACAAGTGGAAAAGGGCAAATGTAATACCTATTTACAAGGCAGCTGACAGGTCCTTAGCTTCGAACTATAGACCAATAAGCCTTACCTCCATAGTTGGTAAATTTTTGGAATCAATAATTGCCGAGGCAATTCGTAGCCATCTTGAAAAGCATAAATTGATTAATGAATCTCAACACGGTTTTACTAAGGGGCGTTCCTGTCTTACGAATTTACTAACTTTTTTCACTAAGGTGTTTGAGGAGGTAGATCATGGTAATGAATATGATATTGTGTATATGGACTTCAGTAAGGCTTTCGATAAAGTTCCACATCAGAGGCTACGAGAACCTAAGGCACACGGAATAGCAGGAGAAATGTTTTCCTGGGTAGAGGCATGGTTGACAATAGGCGGCAGAGAGTTTGCATAATGGAGAAATCAGAATGGGGGCGCGTCTCAGGGTGTTCCACAGGGGTCAGTTTTGGGCCCCCCGTTGTTTACAATTTACATAAACGACATAGATGAGGAATAAATAGTAACATAAGTAAATTTGCTGATGACACCAAAATAGGTCGTCCAATTCATTCAAATGAGGACATTAGAGCACTCCAGGATGATTTGAATAGACTGATGCAGTGGTCGGAGAAGTGGCAAATGCAGTTTAATGTAAACAAATGCAAAGTTCTAAATGTTGGGCAGGACAATAACCATGCCACATATAAGCTGAATAATGTAGATCTTATTACTTGTGATTGCGAGAAGGATTTAGGAGTTCTGGTTAGTAGTAATCTGAAGCCAAGACAACAGTGCATAAGTGTTCCAATAAAGCTAACAGAATCCTTGGCTTCATATCAAGAAGTATAAATAATAGAAGTCCTCAGGTTGTTCTACAACTCTATATATCTTTGTTAGGCCTCATTTAGATTATGCTGCACAGTTCTGGTCACCGTATTACAGAATGGATATAAATGCACGGGAAAACGTACAAAGGAGGATGACAAAGTTGATCCCATGTATCAGAAATCTTCCCTATGAGGATAGACTGAGGGCCCTGAATCTGCACTCTCTAGAAAGGCGTAGAATTAGGGGGATATGATTGAGGTGTATAAATGGAAAACAGGAATAAATAAAGGGATGTAAATAGCGTGCTGAAAATATCCAGCCAAGACAGGACTCGCAGCAATGGTTTCAAGTTGGAAAAGTTCAGATTCAGGAAGGATATAGGAAAGCACTGGTTTGGTAATAGAGTTGTGGATGAGTGGAACAAACTCCCGAGTACCGTCATAGATGCTAAGACGTTGTGTAGTTTTAAAAATAGGTTAGATAAATACATGGGTGGGTGTGGATGGGTGTGAATTTGGACCTGACTAGCTTGTATTACCAGGTCAGTAGCTGTACTAATTCCTTATGGAAGTGACCTGACCAGGTGGTCGGCTGACCAGGTGGTCAACTAGACAATTATATGAGTGGGTGCGGTTGGTGTGAGTTGGTCCTGACTAGCCTGTGCTAGGTCAGATGCAGTGTTCCTCCTTAAGTGAATGTAACCTGACCTGGCTGGGTCGGGGCTTAAGCCGTTGGAGATTTGGACCTGCCTCGCATGGGCCAGTAGGCCTGCTGCAGTGTTCCTTCTTTCTTATGTTCTTATGTTCTTATGTAAGAACACTTTTCTTGACAGAGGAGGCATGATAAGAGAAGTAGTGAATGTACATGCCACTGTGCATAGAGCTTGCGGTACACGGAGAAGGCAAAACCTGTAACTGAGCGGTGGACATGAACATCAAGTCTCTTCCAACCTTTTCTTGATGCTCTTAATAATCTTGCCCCTTCCATTAAGTTTAAAGCTGATTGGGAATCTAATTCTTTGCTTCCTTTCCTTGATGTTCATGTCCACCGCTCAGTTACAGGTTTTGCCTTCTCCGTGTACCGCAAGCTTATGCACAGTGGCATGTATTCCACTCAATACATGAACATCTTCCTCTTTTAAAATACTAACACGAGTAGGAACTTTGGACGGCACACTGCTGTCACTCTATTGGCGAGGACGCCGACGGTCACATTGATATACCATATGCCCATACGCATCACATAAATGACACGTCTTCCTTTGTCCTGGGTAATACACATAAACTTGTGTATGAAATACTTTAAGGAGCACAAAAGATGGAATGGGTATTTTGATGGACATTTTCACCAAATTGACCCATCTGGTTTACCTTCAAAAGGTCGAGTGCCCCACACACCAGCAATAGTCTGGTATATTGTCCCAAATTTTTCGAAAGCTTTACGGATAGTATACCCATCAGCTTCAAATGGGGCATTATGAATTTTTAACCACGTATAAGTACGAGATACATCTAGTAAACACACTGCTACATCGGGAGTCACTTGACACCGTTGATCTTGATACCGTTGAACGATCTCTTCATACACTGTAGAAGATGTGAACTTAACAAACACCCGGGATGCACCGTTCACGGACACACCATAGATGTCATGGTTAGCGATCTTATATATGTCTCGCAGAATTTGTAGAAGAACGTCGACGTTGTGATCCAATAAAGATCCCTGTAGTAGTTCAACACAAACGGTATGAATTCGTCGCCGGTTACCCTCCATCTTGTTGGGTAAAGACGGTTTTCGCCACCAGAGGGCCAGGTGTGGAGCAGACAACCGCACACTGCGACACCTTGGAGGTAACTGTTAATTAATATTACCTGTTGTATATACAAAAATTTAATTTCATTATGTGTTTTACTCCAGATGAAAAAAGTAATTTACATATATACAGGAAACTTCGCTAAAGAATAGTAGTGTGGATTTTTAATCTCGCAATTATATATTTTTCTTTTACCTCATTGTGAAGGAATAGTTCATTGCATAGGAGTAGTGGAAGTATGAATGCATGGTAGTAGTCGTTTGTTGGGCAGTCCGCTTGTTCAGTTAGGGTGGGTGCATAGTTCCCGCTACCCCCCCCCCTCCTCTACACCCGGTGGGAGGTGACGAGTGCGTCTCCGACCTGTGGTTAGTCACTTGATTTGCGGCTCCCATCATGAGCCGGGTCATCCGGCTTATGTGGGATAAAGATAAGGGCTGCAGTGATCTTGCCAAGATCAGAGACGTCACCTAGACCTCTCTACCTACACTGGTCCCCCTTCCACACGTAGCCGACCACCCAGTCAGCTCCACACCATCCACGCAGCCATCTAACAGTTGTAACTACACCAGTGTTCATGGTGGTTCCTGACTGCTTCAACAGTATTGTGGTGGTCAGAGGATCAGTCAACCTCTCCTCGGCAGAACATATGAGCGTGTTTGGAACACTGTTTTCTGTGTCTACAGTCACGACCAGGTGCCACCCCTTCCCCCCCCCATCAACAATCGGCACGACACCATTATACACTACCTCATCGATGTACACATTAGCTTTGAATCACTAATTATTTATATATTTCATTTTTGCTTAAAATAGGAATAATTTCATGTTTAAATGTTTTATATTCTTTACTGATTTTAATTATAATAAAAATGTTTATCTTATTATGTCATTATTGAATTTTCTATCTTTTTATTTCCATAAGGAGGAGCCAGCCTTATCAAATACTCTGAGGGTCTGATAGGGCTGTGTGAACCCTCACACTCATCTGCGTCACCATCGTTGGTTCATCAGGATGTGCAATATTCTAGCACATTTCGTTATCTGCTGATCATGACCACATCAGTTCATAACAATCTTTTCATGACACACACACAGGGTAGTACACACTTTAAGGACGACAAGAACACCACACGACACTGAGCAAGTCTTCAAGACCGGAAGGAAGATTGCACATCACTGGCATATAACATCCATTTTCATTGAAGGCCCATCCTCAGTCTGTCACTGGTGGTAAATTACGCTTCTGAATGTATGCTTGAGCCATATTGTTATTTAATAACGAGATCTTCGAATAGCTGAAAGGAGTGCAGCTTTAGTCGGAGGCATAGAGATGCCCTTTAATTTAAAAAAAAAAAACTCCATAGTAACTCATAGAAACTCATAACTCGAGATAATACCCAAGATAATGGTAGTCAGGTAACAATAGGTGTGGTTAGTATCACAAAACCAGTTCCAGGTAAAATGTGTTTTTTTCTGTTACTTCAGAATAGTTTTGGCGATGGAGTCTAGCTACAGTGTGTTTGTCTCTGTTCTGTGTGATGGTATTATAGACCAGGATAATCACTCAGTGAAAAACATAATCGCCTCTGTCGTTTACCTTGTACAAGAACTACACCTGTCTGAAGTTCATCAGATGTACGTGTGTGTGTTTCCGTCTACCACACACGCACTCCGTATGGCATCCATTCTACTGGCGTATCTGTGCTCTTGAAGCTGGCTATCCAAACCTCTCAATGTTTGTCCTATGTACACACGATCACATCCCCCTTATTGGATACTGTATACCACTGTTGTGACTCTTCTTGGCTGGGACGGAGGTTTCTGATGATTTCGTTAATATTTTTTGTGTGTGTAATTACCGCTACTCCAATGTCAGATGCATAAAGAATACGGATTATGGAAATTGGTCTGTCCTATAGATAGAATCAGCTTGCGATTGACGATAGCATTCTTCCTGGAATTTAAAAATATGTTAAGAGCTTTAGTATTGCAGTAGATGATAAAGTTCTTAGGAAATATTAAGGTGGAAGCAGTTCTTTCTTTGTATTCTTGTTCTTTGCGTAGATGTTCACTGCTAGAAACTCTGAAGGTGTGCAGAAAGATATCTATAATCACTCCCTTTCTTTGTTCTGAGGTTATGATGGGAAAAGTGTGGATTAGATCCACTTAACTCACGAAATCGTAATAACACAATTGCAAATAAGTCACAGAACGGGTGGGGTTAGATCTCATGGCAAGTGAGTTGTAAAGCTAGAGGCCAGTGCGTAAGCCACTGGGTCAGCTGGTTACAGTAATATTCATCCAACTAGGTATATTTATGCACCATGGGGAGGTTAGCATGGGCCCCACTGTGACAACGAATGCACGTTTTTACAGATAAATCTCTTGCTATGAGTTCTAACTTCCCCAGTACCATGGTTTATTTGAATCTCTTTATTGGTTGACTTCTCGCAGAACTTATAGCTGCAGGTGTCGTTATTCCTGATAAAGACGTTGAGGAAAAGTAGGGAGTCATTCTGCTATTCTTCAAAGAGGAACTGTATAGAAGGTTCAACTTGGTTTAGCTATTCCCTGAAACTATGATGGTTGAAATTTCTGTGTATCCTAGCCATATATAGATGCTCAACGTAAAGGGTTAACTAGGACTGCGCTGAGAGGAGAGCCCAATGCCATCCTGAAGTAACGCTTGTAAAATCTGTCTTTGTATGAGAACAGATTAAAAGTCATTCACAGTTCAACCATATAGGTGAAATTTTGTGCAGACATGGCGAGTTCAGTGACAATGTGAAACAAGAGTTGCAGAGAATAGCGAATACCTAGTCAGTGGGGACCTAAGTAAATAAGGAGATTACTTCCAGGTTGGTGAACTTCGTATTCTTGTTGGTGGTTTTTAGATATTTGAGAACACTGAATGTTTTAGGTTTGAAGTGCTGATTACTCCTAAGGGTTCAGAGTTTACAAGCGAAGTGTGGTTTCCGATGTTAGACATCCTGTCCGTACAAGCTACATGTAAATTTGACACTGCATCCCACAGTATAATTCATATTAGGCAAATGTTAAAAAAAAATGTCTCTAAAAGGCCTAACTATTCAAATATCAAAAGGATTTAAAACTTCTACAAAATCTTTTGTAGAACATTAAAGGGTTAATTAATGAATCATGTGTAAGCGATATGCTTTACAGTAACTGTTCAGAAGTTGAGCATACTTGAGTACACGTTTTGCTTTTGTTGAAATAGCAGTAATTAGGTACCAGAGTGTTAGCTAACTACTTTGGGTCGCATCCAAGGTGCGGAGGGAAGAGGCCGGGTTGACTACTTGAGATAACAATAGACTTTGAAGTGAGCTGAGTAAGATAAAAGGTCTGACATTGTGAATGAGCTGAGGTAATATAATAGCGCTTAGCCTGTAACTGAGCTGAAGTAGGATAAGAATATTAAGTGTGTAAAGGGGCTGAGGCTTGATAAAAGATCTTAGCCTCTAAATTCAAGGTTTACAAAAACAAAAATATGAAGCATTAGTGAAAGAATTTCCAACATAAGAAAAAGTGGGGATGCCTATAATGGGTGTGCCTACAGAGGGCGTGCCTGAAGGGCGTGTGGCCTACAGTGGGCGTGCCTGAAGTGCGTGTGTCCTACAGTGGGCGTGCCTGCAGTGGTCGTGCTTGCAGGATGACAGCATGAACAACATAAACTGATGTGCGAAATATATTTTATATTGAAATTACTCACACACACTCACACACACACACAGTTACACACCCCGATGGCATGGTGGCTAGCGCTCTTGCTTCACGCACGGAGGGCCCGGGTTCAATTCCCGGCGGGGCCGAAACATTTCGAAGTGTTTCGTTACACGCACACACACACACACACACACACACATACATACAACAGGCCTAATGTCTAATCGACATGTGCCTAGGACAAAATGGTAACTAACAGTCTAGGGGGCCAGAGACTACAAACCTCACTCAAGGAAAAAGATCTTGGTTGAGTATAACACAAGGCACATCTCCTGAGGCGCAAATCAACCAAATAACTGCTGCAGCATACGGGCGCCTAGCAAACCTAAGAACAGCATTCCGACATCTTAATAAGGAATCGTTCAGGACCCTGTACACTGTGTACGTTAGGCCCATATTGGAGTATGCAGCAATGGATCAGCAATGAAGTATGCTGCAATGGATCAGATAATATCTGACAGGGAGGCAACAACGAGTCATGGTACGTGACGAGGTGTCAGAGTGGGCACCTGTGACGAGTGGGGTTCCACAAGGGTCAGTCCTAGAACCTGTACTGTTTTTGGTATATGTGAATGACATAACGGAAGGGATAGACTCAGAAGTGTCCCTGTTTGCAGATGATGTGAAGTTAATGAGAAATTAAATCAGTCGAGGATCAGGCAGGACTACAAAGAGACCTGGACAGGCTACAAGCCTGGTCCAGCAACTGGCTCCTTGAATTTAACCCTGCCAAATGTAAAGTCATGAAGATCGGGGAAGGGCAAAGAAGACCGCAGACAGAGTATAGTCTAGGTGGCCAAAGACTGCAAACCTTACTCAAGAAAAAAGATCTTGGGGTGAGTATAATACCGAGCACATCTCCTGAGGCACACATCAATCAGATAACTGCTGCAGCATACGGGCGGCTGGCAAACCTAAGAATAGCGTTCCAATACCTCACTAAGGAATCATTCAAGACTCTGTACACCATATACGTCAGGCCCATACTGGAGTATGCAGCACCAGTTTGGAACCCACACCTGGTCAAGCACGTCAAGAAATTAGAGAAAGTGCAAAGGTTTGCAACAAGACTAGTCCCAGAGCTAAGGGAAATCGGCCTGACGACACTAGAGGACAGGAGGGTTAGGGGAGACATGATAACGTCATATAAAATACTGCGAGGAATAGATAAGGTGGACAGAGACAAGATGTTCCAGAGAGGGATGTTAGGAAGTATTTCTTCAGTCATAGAGTTGTCAGGAAGTGGAATAGCCTAGAAAGCGACATAGTGGAGGCAGGAACCATACATAGTTTTAAGACGAGGTTTGATAAAGCTCATGGAACAGGGAGAGAGAGGACCTAGTAACAATCAGTGAAGAGGCGGGGCCAGGAGATATGACTCGACCCCTGCAACCACAAATAGGTGAGTACAAATAGGTGAGTACAGGGCGACTACCTGAGGTATGGAAGACAGCAAACGTAGTCCTAATTTTTAGAAAAGGTGACAAACACGAAGCATTAAACTACAGACCAGTGTCACTGACATGTATAGTATGCAAAGTCATGGAGAAGACTTTCAGGAGAAGAGTGGTGGAGCACCTAGAAACGAATGAGCTTATCAACGACAACCTGCACGGTTTCAAGGGACGGGAAATCCTGTGTCACAAACCTACTGGAGTTCTATGACAGGGTGACAGCAATAAGACAAGAGAGAGAGGGGTGTGTAGACTGTGTTTTCGTCGACTGTAAGAAGGCGTTTGACATAGTTCCACACAAGAGATTAGTGCAAAAGCTGGAGGACAAGGCAGGTATAACAGGGAAGTCACTACAATGGATCAGAGAATACCTGCCGGGAAGACTACAGCGAGTCATGGTACGTGACGAGATGTCAGAGTTGGGGCCTGTGACGAGCGGGGATCCACAGGGGTCAGTCCAACGACCGGTGCTATTTCTAGTATATGTGAACGACATGACGGAAGGAATACATTCAGAAGTGTCCCTGCTCGCAGATGATGTGAAGTTGATAAGAAGAATTCAGTCGGACGAGGAACAGGAAGAACTACAAAGGGATCTGGACAGACGGCAGGCCTGGTACAGAAACTGGCTCCTGGAGTTCAACCCCACCAAATGCAAAGTCATGAAGATTGCTTAATCGAAGAATGGTTTTGTGTTTTCATCGTTCCCATCCTCCAACTATTCCTTCTGTTACTTCTTCACGACCTTCTTTCTACTCTCCTCTGACCGTCGCTCCCTCCTTCCCTACGAAAAGATGGAATGTGTTTATCTCCCAGAAGAGGATTTAGCCTGGGTTTGCCTAGTGCCTCCTGGGTGTCCCCACAGTTTTGTTCTCTACCAGAAAAAGGATTACACACATGCGCCTTTCCTGGGAATAAATAGTTATTGTTTTTTTGTTTTACAGTGATGGGGGATGACATCTGAAGCATCATATCTCCCCTCTTCAGCTGCCATCATCTCTCAGTACATTTAAAAGATGTTTCAGTACCTGTCATGTTCAGTCTCAGATTATATAGGCATACATATTATAGTCTATTTGTCTGTATATTTATTTACAGTTTATCTATGAACTTTATATCTTTATCGGAGCAAAAAATAAAACTCTTTTTTTATCTGACTTTGGATTTGTAAATATCTAACTTTCTACCTTTCTTTCAGCTTTCTCTGTGCCATACACATACACACACATATACACACATTTACACATATACTCTCTCCCTGCCTCTTTCCCTACCCTGCTCCCTCTTTCCCTCTCTCTTCCTCCTTCTTTTTCTCTCCCCTCCTCTCCCTCTATCCCTCCCTCCCTCTATTTCTCCCTCTTCCCTTCTATATTTTACCCCTGTGACTATTCCTCCCCATCCCTCCTCTTTCCCCTCCCCATCTCTGTCCCCATTCGTCACTGTCTCCCCCTGCCCCTACGTCTCTCCATCTCCCTACCTCCCTCCTCCCTCTGCTCCATACACAAACACACACACTTAAACACACACACACAGGGCAAATCCTGTGTCACAAACCTCCTGGAGTTTTATGACAAGGTAACAGAAGTAAGACACGAGAGAGAAGGGTGGGTTGACTGCATTTTCTAGGACTGCAAGAAGGCCTTCGACACAGTTCCTCACAGGAGATTAATGGAGAAGCTAGAGCATCAGGCACGTATAACAGAAAGGGCACTGATTTTACCAGATATTACCAAGATACCTCAGGGATATGTTTAAAAGACAATATTCAAAATAAAGTTGCTAATAAAGGCAAAGCATTTGATCAACAAACAAAGAGAGATAGTAGAGGGCAACGAGTGACTAGCTCCTTTAAGGTTTACTATACAAATAGTAGGAGTCTAAGAAATAAGATAGATGAGCTAAGATTACTTGCAAGTGCAGGTAATATAGATATTATTGCTATAACAGAGACCTGGTTCAACCTGAATGATAGAGAAATGCCTTCCGAGTGCAACATACTGGGATATAAACTATTCCACACTGATAGGGTCAACAGGAAAGGTGGTGGAGTGACGATGTATGTCAGAGATGATTTAAATTGTTGTGTTAGACAAGATATAAGATTAGAAACATCGGACACAGAATCTGTTTGGCTACAGTTTCTCGATGGTCGTGAAAAATTAATTTTGGGTGTGATTTACAGGCCCCCAAGCCTGGATAGGGAGCGCAGTAAGCTGCTATGGGACGAAATTCATAAGGCGTCTAGATATGAAAATGTTGTGTTAATGGGAGATTTTAACTTTAGACAAATTGATTGGAACAATGTGACAGGTAATCTTGAGTCTAGTGACTTTCTTGATACGGTTCAGGATTGTTTTTTAAAACAGTTTGTGACAGAACCAACTAGAGGTAGCAACTTGCTTGATTTGGTTCTTGCCAACAAAGAATCACTAATTAATAATCTTGAGGTTAATGAAGAGCTTGGGGAAAGCGATCACAAATCACTTAATTTCAATATATCATGAAATTACCCAGGTAACTGCAATCAAGTCCCTGTTCAAGACTTTCGCTTAGCTCGACTTCATGTGGGTGAGAAATTACTTAGTTGGGCTAAATTGGGATGACCTGACTATGGGTCAGGTAGGTGGTTTTAGTTGCCAATATGACGTTTTCCAGAGCGTAGTTCTAGCTGCCCAGACAACTTTTGTTCCGAGTAAGGAAATTCGATCTAATAAAAATGATCCTAAATGGATGAAATATAGATTAAAACATCTCTTTGGGAAAAGAGAGGCATATATAGGCGTATCAAAAGAGGGGATGAACAGATAAGAAATCAATATTTTCATTTAAAGAGAGAAATAAAAAAAGGAATAAGAAAAGCAAAAAGGAATTATGAGGCTAAAGTCGCAAGGGATTCGAAGACTAACCCAAAAGGGTTCTTTCAGGTATACAGAAGTAAGATTAGGGACAAGATAGATCCACTTAAAGGACAGATCACGGACAGTGATAAGGATCTGTGTGAAATTTTCAATACTTACTTCCTCTCAGTTTTTACTCAGGAAGATACTAGCGGAATTCCAGAAATAATAAATTATGTTGAACAGGAAGATAATAGACTATGCTCGATTGGGGTAACTAGTGACATGTTCCTCAGACAAATAGAGAAATTAAAACCTAACAAATCCCCAGGCCCTGATGAACTGTTTGCAAGAGTTTTAAAGGAATGTAAAGAGGAACTTTGCAAACCTTTGGCAAATCTCTTCAATATATCACTACAAACTGGCATAGTGCCAGACAAGTGGAAAAGGGCAAATGTAATACCTATTTACAAGGCAGGTGACAGGTCCTTAGCTTCGAACTATAGACCAATAAGCCTTACCTCCATAGTTGGTAAATTTATGGAATCAATAATTGCCGAGGCAATTCGTAGCCATCTTGAAAAGCATAAATTTATTAATGAATCTCAACACGGTTTTACTAAGGGGCGTTCCTGTCTTACGAATTTATTACCTTTTTTCACTAAGGTGTTTGAGGAGGTAGATCATGGTAATGAAAATGATATTGTGTATATGGCTTCAGTAAGGCTTTCGATAAAGTTCCACATCAGAGGCTACTGAGGAAACTTAAGGCACACGGAATAGGAGGATAATTTTTTTCCTGGGTAGAGGCATGGTTGACAAATAGGCGGCAGAGAGTTTGCATAAATGGAGAGAAATCAGAATGGGGGCACGTCTCAAGCGGTGTTCCACAGGGATCAGTTTTGGGCCCCCTGTTGTTTACAATTTACATAAACAACATAGATGAGGGAATAAATAGCAACATAAGCAAATTTGCTGATGACACCAAAATAGGCCGTCCAATTCATTCTAATGAGGACATTAGAGCACTCCAGGATGATTTGAATAGACTGATGCAGTGGTCGGAGAAGTGGCAGATGCAGTTTAATGTAGACAAATGCAAAGTTCTAAATGTTGGGCAGGACAATAACCATGGCACATATAAACTGAATAATGTAGATCGTAATACTTTTGATTGCGAGAAGGATTTAGGAGATCTGGTTAGTAGTAATGTGAAACCAAGACAACAGTGCATAAGTGTTCGCAATAAAGCTAACAGAATCCTTGGTTTCATATGAAGAAGTATAAATAATAGAAGTCCTCAGGTTGTTCTTCAACTCTATATATCTTTGGTTAGGCCTCATTTAGATTATGCTGCACAGTTCTGGTCACCGTATTACAGAATGGATATAAATGCACTGGCCAAAGACTGCAAACCTCACTCAAGGAGAAAGATCTTAGGGTGAATATAACATGGAGCACATCTCCTGAAGCACACATCAACCAGATAACTGGTGTAGCATATGGGCGCCTGGCAAACCTGAGAATAGCGTTCCGATACCTTAGTAAGAAATCGTTCAAGACACTGTACACTGTGTACATTAAGCCCATACTGGAGTATGCAGCACCAGTTTGGAACCCACACCTGGTCAAACACGTCAAAATATTAGAGAAAGTGCAAAGGTTTGCAACAAGGTTAGTTTCGGAGCTAAGGGGAATGTCCTATGAAGAAAGGTTAAGGGAAATCGGCCTGACGACACTGGAGGACAGAAGGATTAGGGGAGACATGATAACGACATACAAAATACTGCGTGGAATAGATAAGGTGAACAGAGACAGGATGTTCCAGAGAGGGGATACAGAAACAAGGAGTCACAATTGGAAGTTGTAGACTGAGACGAGTCAAAGGGATGTTAGGAAGTATTTCTTCAGTCATAGAGTTGTCAGGAAGTGGAATAGTCTAGCAAGTGATGTAGTGAAGGCAGAAACCATACATAGCTTTAAGACGAGGTGTGATAAAGCTCATGGAGCAGGGTCCAGTAACTGGCTTCTCGAATTTAACCCCACCAAATGCAAAGTCATAAAGATCGGGGAAGGGCAAAGAAGACCGCAGACAGAGTATAGGCTAGGTGGCCAAAGACTGCAAACCTCGCACGTATCCGGAAGCACACATCAACCAGATAACTGCTGCAGCATATGGGCACCTGGCAAACCTGAGAATAGCGTTCCGATACCTTAATATGGAATCGTTCAAGACACTGTACACCGTGTACATCAGGCCCAGTTTGGAACCCACATCTGGTCAAGTACCAGTTTGGAACCCACACCTGGTCAAGCACGTCAAGAAATTAGAGAAAGTGCAAAGGTTTGCGACAAGGTTAGTTCCAGAGCGAAGTGGAATGTCCTACGAAGAAAGGTTAAGGGAAATCGGCCTGACAACACTGGAGGACAGAAGGGTTAGGAGAGACATGATAACGACATACAAAGTACTGCGTGGAATAGACAAGGTGGAAAGAGACAGGATGTTCCAGAGAAGGGACACAGAAACAAGGGGTCACAATTGGAAGTTGAAGACTCAGATAAGTCAAAGGGATGTTAGGAAGTATTTCTTCAGCCATAGCGTTGTCAGGAAGTGGAATAGTCTAGCAAGTGATGTAGTGGAGGCAGGAACCATACATAGCTTTATTACGAGGTATGACAAAGCTCATGGAGCAGGGAGAGAGAGGACCCAGTAGCGATCAGTGAAGAGGCGGGGCCAGGAGCTGAGTCTTGACCCCTGCAACCACAATTAGGTGAGTGCAATTAGGTCAGTACACACACACACGAAGCAGGGAGAGTGACTTAGTAGCGACCATTGCAGAGGCGGGGGGCCAAGAGCTATGACTCGACCCCTGCAGTCACAATTAGGTGAATACAGTTAGATGAGTATGAGTACACATTAACGTCTGCTTCCTCAGTAAAGTCACCCACATAAGAGCCACAAAACCACCCACATTAGTTACTTAGTGTTCCTACCTAGCACCTTCCCCTCCAACCCTCTCTCTCCCTCCCTCCCGAACTAAAACCCACCCCCCTCTTCTCTCCCCTCCACTTCCCCACCTCCCCTCAGAGAGCCAGGTCATTTCCGTCTAAATTGAGTTTGTTGTTTTGGCCATGAGACAAAACGGTTCTAGCATTTCTGGGCACCACCTCGCCCTTAATGTTCAGCTTGTGTTTCTGCCTTGTTGGTTTGATGATATTACCGTGTGTTGTTGGTGGTGGTAGTGGTTGTGGTGGTTGTGGGGAGGTAGTGGTGTTGATGGTGGTAGTAGTGTTGGTGGTGGAGGTGTTGGTGATGATGATGGTGGTGTTGGTTGTGTTGGTTTAGAGGCGTCCACACCACCGTATGTCCTTGGATAACGGGTACAACATCTAGCTTGGCTGGATGCGCCATTCTTAAGGATTGTGTGGTCTAGAGTGTCATTTGTTTTTGCTCACCATGAGGCGGGAGAAAGCAGCATGGGTTCGACTCCTTAGCTAGTCGCAGTGTTGTTATTGATAAATACCACTCGTTCGTGGGTACAATACATATAAATGAAAATGTAAATGTTCGTTTGTTCAAAATCTTAAATCTCCGAAAGTTCTTCACCGATTGCTTTGAAATTTTGACACCACGTTGCATTCGAATACGCGCGTGTTTTTATATACCTATATTATATAGATGTCACACCTGTGACAGGTAAAAACATGGCACACCAAAAATCGCTGGAGGCTCTTGATCGATCGACACCAGCAGACGAAATAAATGCTTGCCTGAAATACTCTACTTTGTGGCGACACGTAAAGACGTTAAAATTAACTACAAATATGCATGTCCAGCTGCAAAACGATCAATCAGCTGAGATATTCTCACATCAATTGCTGGAAATTGGGAACGGAAAGGTGCCGGTTGATCTGACCTCAGGACGAATTTCATTGCCTCATAACTTCTGCAATTTAGTGACGTCAAAAGAAGAATTGGTTGAAAAAGTATTTCCCAATATTCAAACGATTGGGTGAGTGAATGAGCTATTCTTGCGGCCAAGAACAAAGACGCCTACGAACTTAACAATATTATTCAGTCTAACTTTCAAAGCGAGGCAGTCACATACAAGTCCGTCGACACTGTTGTGGAAGCAAATGAAGCGGTTAATTATCCAAAAAAAATTTGAATTCACTTGATCTGACAGGGAAGCACCGCTCGTACTGCAATTGAAAATTGGCGTGCCAATTATCATGTTGCAAAATATCAGCCAGACAAAGATTTGCAACGGCACATGGCTTGCAGTAAAAAAAATTAATGAGCAACGTCGTAGAAGCAACAATCTTGACAGGACCTTTCAAAGGTGTAGATGTCCTCATTCCTCGCATTCCTATGATTCCAACAGATATGCCCTTTAAATTTAAGAGATTGCAATTCCCAGTTCGATTGGCGTTTACAGTCACCATCAACAGAGCTCAGGGCCAATTTTTAGAATTGTGCAGTTTAGATCTAGGCACGGATTGCTTCTCACATGGACAATTATATGTTGAGTGTTCTAGAGTTGGCAAATCAGACAATCTCTATATCTGCACAAACAATGGAACAACAAAAAAATATTGTATACCCATAAGCATTGTGAAATTAAAAATATTAGAAACGTGCACTTTCTCTTTTCTTTCTTTTCCATTTAACCAGACTGAGCCACAGCAACGCATGGCCGGGTACAGCTAGTAATATAATATACTGCTTGTTGGGCTAGTTCACCAAACAGGGAGTAGAATGAAATTAGCTTAGAGGCGTCCTCACCACCGTGTGTCCTTGGAAGGTGGGTACAACGTCTAGGTTGGTTGGATGCGCCATTCTTAAGGATTGTGTGGTCTAGTGGTCTAGAGCATCATGTGTTTTTGCTCACCATGAGGCGGGACAAAGCAGCATGGGTTCGACTCCTTGGCTAGTCGCAGTGTTGTTATTGATCAATACCACTCGTTTGTGGGTACAGTAATATATATATATATATATATATATATATATATATATATATATATATATATATATATATATATATATATATATATATATATATATATATATATATTTTGGACCCTCATCTTCAGAGAAAATAATAAACTTACTTCAGGGAGAACTAGAAATTTTCCCCGGAGCTTTTGAATATTTTCTTCTCCTACCCCCTATATTCTATTTTCTATGTGGACTTTATTTAACGACAAAGTACATCAACAAAATTGCATCAGCAAAATACAATAGGAAGTATAACAACATAAGTAACGTCACAGAGCCTGTATCTCATATACTGTATATATTTATTTAACAATATATTTAACAATTCGCAAACGGGCGAAATTATATGCAAACATTATGTCTCAGTTTACAACAGGATTCGAATCAACATTCTCAGCATCAAAATACGCAGTACTTAAGCCAATAGCCAGAGCCCAGTTAATGGGGGCCTATCCGACGCCAGATGGTCACTCCCAAACCCTGGGACTCCAGGTCAGTGATAAGCTATTTCCTCCATTCCTGCCAAATGCAGTGAACTTCCAAAGAGATTTTGAAATGCGTATCAATTCGCAAATGGGCGAAATTATTTACAAATATTATCTCTCAGTCCACAGCAGGATTCGAACCTGCTCACTCTGCGTCAAAGTACGCAGTATCAGGGGTCTAACTATGTGGCTTAAGTACTGCATACTTTGATGCCGAGTTTGCAAGTTCGAATCCCGTTTGCGAATTGCTAAGCTTTCAAAATCTCTTGTGTACTTCACTGCATGTGGCAGGATTTTATGTTGAACGGGGGTTATCATTGTGGAAGGGGTTATAGAAAAGTGGTGGGAGTGAAGGGGCAGATGCTGTGGAGCGCAACGATTTGGGGAATTTCTACTGTCACCTCTCTTGAAGAATGGTAGTGAATAAGGTTGAGGAAAATTACTGCTTGGTGCTTCCTCGTCCTCACTTTATTTTCCTTCTCCCTTACTTTTGTATTTCACTGTTTATTCGTGACACTGTTTCCTCTCTTCCAGAGCTCAATCTCGGCTCAGAAATGAGTTTGTATATCTGTCTGTGGCTTTCAAAGTTGCTTCCTCTTTAGATTATGTTTTCCATAGCAGTCACCATAACTAAATGGACTCAGATGAAGGTTTAAGCCACGGTCGTATCGTCTGACTCGATAGAAATTTGTCAAATGTCCTGTCACCTCTGACCCACCTGTGATTATTGCTATTATTATTATTATTATTATTATTATTATTATTAGTAGTAGTAGTAGTAGTAGTAGTAGTAGTAGTAGTAGTAGTAGTAGTAGTAGTAGTAGTAGTAGAAGTAGGAGTAGTAGTAGTAGTAGTAGTAGTAGTAGTAGTAGTAGTAATATTATTTTTTTCTGACACACTGTCCATATCCCACCAAGGTAGGGTGATCCAAAAATTAAAAAAGAAAAAACACATTCACAGTAATTCATTCAATTGCTGTCTTGCTAGAAGCTTACTGTCAACCCCATTTCAGATAACCCTCTGAACCCCGACAGCGTAGGCTCTATATTTCCCACCTCTAGATCTCAAGTCCAGCTAACCAATTCCTTCATATATGTTATTTTGATCACACTCCAACACCAGGCTAAATCACAAAAACCACTTACCTCCACTTACTATAATCTAACGCACTCACAGAAGCCTGTTGGATGTTCAAGCCCCCAGCATTCAAAGCCTCCCTGTGACCCTAATATGGCTCGGTTGATAGTGCCCTCAGCTCATATACTGAGTGTCAGTGTTTCGATCCCCGGAATGGGTGGAAACGTCGGGCATGTTTCATTACACCTGCTGCCCCTGGTCACATAGCAGTCAGTAGATACCTGGGTCAGTAGATACCTGTGGGTCCCATTCTGGGGAAAGATTAAAGGACTCGAATGGAAACAAATAGAATCTTCCCTGTGATGCACTAATTTTACTGGGTTATCCTGGGTGGATAACCCTCTTAACTTTTCTTAATCCTTCCTGCGTCGACCTCTACCTCTCCTTCCATCATCCCAGATTTATATACCCTCCTCGTCGTGGTATTTTGCTGCATCCTCTCTAGATGCCTAAACACCTCACCAACTCCTCCTTAGCCCTTTGAATTAGGCTTTCGGTAACCGCACACCTTCTAATAGCCACGCTCCGAATTATCTGCAAAATACACCATACGTTGCCATAAAACATGACATTACACTACAGCCACCTAATAGCTGCAAAGTTTAATACCCTTGCTTCACTGCCATATAACTGGTACATTTCCTTGATTTGCTTCCATGGATAAAGTTCTTTGTCTCCTCAGATTCCTTAAGGACCATCCATATTTTCCCCCTTGTTTATACTATGGTTTAAATCGTATTTCATAGACCAATTCACCGACAGGTCAGATTACAAATATCTTTCTTACTGTATTCCCTACCTCCAGTGTGATCAGTCTTTCATTACAAATCCTTCCAAATTCCTCTAACATCCTTTACAGCTCCTCGTCAGAATCTTCCAAAAGAATCGTGTCATCATCCAAGAGCAATAACTTAGCATTCACTTCTTTTACAACACCATCTATAAAGATGTAAAACAACTATAGTGACACATCACACATCCCAGGAAAATACTGGAAAATAATTCTCGTTCTCTCCTGATCCTCACTATCCTCACCACATATTTGCAACATCTGTTATTTTTCTCTCCTAACGATCCTAGCATATGCCTTCTCGAAATCCATAAATACGACAAAAAAAAAAAGAATCTTTATCTGTTGTAAATACTGTTGACTTATGTGTTTCAATGTAAATATTCACTTGGTCTGTACATTCCGAACCCTTTCTCAATCCTTGTTCTTCTTCAATCTTATTTTCTGTCTTACAAATAGCTCTTTAAATAATAATAATAATAATAATAATAATAATAATAATAATAATAATAATAATAATAATAATAATAATAATAATAATAATATATTATTATTATTATTATTATTATTATTATTATTATTATTATTATTATTATTATTATTTAAAGAGCTATTTGTAAGACAGAAAATAAGATTGAAGAAGAACAATAATAATAATAATAATAATAATAATAATAATAATAATAATATTATTATTATTATTATTATTATTATTATTATTATTATTATTATTATTATTACTACTAACTTTTTTATTGTAATTATTATATGAATAACTAAAGAGTAATGAACACTTGTGAATGCTGAGTAATAATCCCCATGTAGACAGTAACACGGAAGGTTAATTGATCTGAATATTTCGATCAATCAACCTCCTGTGTTTCTGTTTCCTCTTGTGTTATTATTACTATATTATTAAGGTTAATAACACATAGGTGAGTGAACGTTTTCATTACACAACATATCACCTTAAAACTGGTTTCGCTAATTTACAAATTTGATGAAACTTTATTTAGGGCGAGACATCACCTGATGTAAAGCTTCAATGTACTTCGCGTGAATTACATTCCTAGTTCGTCGATTCCTCGTCTTCCGCTGTAGTGTTATAAAGAGTGCTTAACCTGTAAGGGTCATAAAATACCCGGAGAACTAGACATTATCAGCCCTGATCCTAGGAAAGAGAGGGGTATCTCAGATTCCTTTGATCAAGAGCCTTTCACATGCATCAAGGTACCCACCTCCTCGTTCAGTCTTACTGTCAAGGAAGATAAATATCTTATTGCTTCGTTGTCTCTTGGATAGTGATCACTTACCCATCCAGCTCTCTCTACTTCCCCGCTTCCTCCTGACTACTTCCGCTCTTCCTCCTGTCAGCCTCCCTCTCTTCCTCCTGTCAGCCTCCCTCTCTTCCTCCTGTCAGCCTCCCTCTCTTCCTCCTGTCAGCCTCCCTCTCTTCATCCTGTCAGCCTCCCTCTCTTCCTCCTGTCAGCCTCCCTCTCTTCCTCCTGTCAGCCTCCCGCTCTTCCTCCTGTCAGCCTCCCTCTCTTCCTCCTGTCAGCCTCCCTCTCTTCCTCCTGTCAGCCTCCCGCTCTTCCTCCTGTCAGCCTCCCTCTCTTCATCCTGTCAGCCTCCCTCTCTTCATCCTGTCAGCCTCCCTCTATTCATCATGTCAGCCTCCCTCTCTTCATCATGTCAGCCTCCCTCTCTTCATCCTGTCAGCCTCCCTCTCTTCATCATGTCAGCCTCCCTCTCTTCATCCTGTCAGCCTCCCTCTCTTCATCATGTCAGCCTCCCTCTCTTCATCATGTCAGCCTCCCTCTCTTCATCCTGTCAGCCTCCCTCTCTTCATCCTGTCAGCCTCCCTCTCTTCATCATGTTAGCCTCCTCTCTTCATCATGTCAGCCTCCCTCTCTTCATCATGTCAGCCTCCCTCTCTTCATCCTGTCAGCCTCCTCTCTTCATCATGTCAGCCTCTCTCTCTTCATCATGTCAGCCTCCCTCTCTTCATCCTGTCAGCCTCCCTCTCTTCATCCTGTCAGCCTCCCTCTCTTCATCATGTCAGCCTCCCTCTCTTCATCATGTCAGCCTCCCTCTCTTCATCATGTCAGCCTCCCTCTCTTCATCCTGTCAGCCTCCTCTCTTCATCCTGTCAGCCTCCTCTCTTCATCATGTCAGCCTCCCTCTCTTCATCCTGTCAGCCTCCTCTCTTCATCCTGTCAGCCTCCCTCTCTTCATCATGTCAGCCTCCCTCTCTTCATCCTGTCAGCCTTCCTCTCTTCATCATGTCAGCCTCCCTCTCTTCATCCTGTCAGCCTCCCTCTCTTCATCATGTCAGCCTCCCTCTCTTCATCATGTCAGCCTCCCTCTCTTCATCATGTCAGCCTCCCTCTCTTCATCCTGTCAGCCTCCCTCTCTTCATCCTGTCAGCCTCCCTCTCTTCATCATGTCAGCCTCCCTCTCTTCATCATGTCAGCCTCCCTCTCTTCATCCTGTCAGCCTCCCTCTCTTCATACTGTCAGCCTCCCTCTCTTCATACTGTCAGCCTCCCTCTCTTCCTCCTGTCAGCCTCCCTC